>JAQBSW010002081.1:0-112146 GCA_029291075.1 Eudiplozoon nipponicum | reverse complement strand
AATGTGAAATCAAAAACTTGAAGGTTTTACTTCAACAAAAATAGCAGAAGGAGGCTATCGATGGTGCGATTTTCAGGATCGTAAATGCAAAATATATTGTAGGAGATTTTTAGTTATTGTAATAGGTTTTGCGGGGTAGCTGTCTATTTAGCGCGAAATTATCCTCCTACATAATATCTGGTAGCTGATATTAGGATCCTCGTTCAGGATTAACCCATGTCCCTTTCCTGAATTGTGATGTGAGAAACCTCATCCATTTTCATCCGCTTATTGCACAGTTAAACAAATGGACCGTGCTCCAGACGGTAACAAAGCAATATATTATCAACACAATTGAATGTCTGATACACAAGTAATTATCAGGAACACAAACGTCTGAATCGTGATGAATACATGTAAATAATTGAAAATATATGATGATATAAATCCTGATTGATTAGCAATTTAATTTAAAATCCCAGGTAACTAATGTCACTGATAATTGATGGATAAAAATCGTGTAAAAACAGTCTTGAAAAAAAAATAATTACTCCAATGTTTGCTTGGTTTTAAATGATTAAGTTATAATAATCCATTTAAATCTGATGTCCTGATGCGTAGAATCAAATAATAAATCCAACTGAGCACTATAATCCACCGCAAGTTCCCTGCGTATTGCGCGCGGGTGTGTATATTTAATAAACAAAACCCTATTGTAACGACACAAATTAATTGCCGACATATTGCGTAAATTAAATTCAATTTTATTTACGTTGCACCAATGAGAAAAAAGCAAAACTTGCCGTTAACCAATAGTGTGCAAGTGTTGAGGCCCCTAACCTATTGGTGTTAGTAAGCCCCCTAGATGCCAGTTCGCTAGAAGTCCTAACATTCACAGTAGAGTCTGTTTTGCCTACATTGTTATCTGTGTCAATAAGATTTAAGTCCATTAGGTCCTGCCCTAAATGAAATACATCTTCTAATTTAATATCGGCATTCATGATCAAGAATTATGATACTTAAATTGACACTTACTTGTGGCGCTTTGAAGGTGAAAGTTGGAAAGCTATATCTTCAGCAATAATCTGCTTTGATGTGTACGTGACCCACAATAATAAATAAATTACCTGTTCCAAGACTCCTCCTCAGTGTTTTATTATATCAGAACACAAGGCAAGTGTTGAAAAGTTTATATTGTGCAATGTTGTAATCGTTTATTATGGAGAGAAATGTTTAAAAATGCAGCAAACGAAAATCTACAACCAGCTCGGAAGCACGATACTCAAAAACTGAAAATAGCGCACAATTATAAAAATCAAGTCTTTAAACAAAGAATGTTCTGGAAAATAAAAAGAAAAAATTCTTTTTAAATAAAATTGTTACAATCAGCTATGGTGGTTTAAATTTATCATTCAAGGTCATTTTATAAAAGGCGGAGGATTCAACATCCTCTACACAAGTAGACATATACTCCTATGACATGGCTATTTAAGCACGGCAAATTCACCATGCAGTTCAGTTGTCGCATTTGCCTTCTGATTTGCGTTACGTGTCCGTGCTGTCGGCTTTCATTATCTACCCCGCCTATTGGATTTGTCTTTACGAACAATTGGCAATATCCGTGACTCATCTTGTTGCTGTACAATCAGCGAGACGAGCAAATTAATGCAGAACTTCAACGAAGTTTCCACATCGAGATTACAACGCAACAACAGAAGGAACCACACCCAGAGTCAACCCAAGGCTCTAGGACATCTTCACACTGAAGGAACATTCTCGGCAATTGCCGGAGAACGCACGACCGGCACTGTTAAGGGCCCCCTAACAGAACAATAACTCTAAATCTATAGCACATTAACCGAGTTTGTAACATCGTACGGCATTTACTTGAAGCTGGGGCGTTTACACAATTAATTACAATTAAAATTGCAGTTCAAGAAATCTCAATTAAAACTGCTTGAAACTAACAGAGATTTTTTTCTAAAATCACAGTTAGGAGAAATATTGTGTAAAAACAGAGTTAGAGAATTTGAACTTAAAGAGCACTATATTTGTTAAAATTGAACATCGCTTGGTTGTAACGCGGAGCCGCGTGTGACAATATTATCTAACTATTTGAATAAAGGAACAAACAGAAGAAACTTTAGAAATTAACTTTCTATTCAATAATTTAAGGGCGTCCAACTACCTTTTACTTTGTTATAGTTTAAACAACTTTTCCTACCTAACGCTGCTGTATTTTTTTATATATATAAACGAGGTTAGCATACACTGTATTTTTTCTAAATTCTATTTAAAAGGATTTCATACATCAGTCTAATTGTAGGTTTACATTGGAATGGCAGTATCTTTATAGATTTGTAGCAGATAACTGGCAGGAACTTATTTATTCGTGTGCATAATATAATGCTGCTTAATAATCCCTTGTATCTTCAATCAGCGACGTAGGTTCTGTTACATACAGATAATTTAATCCCGATAATAAATTCTACATAGTGAATGGCAAAAAAGGAAACTGAAAATATAGCTGGGGACAGAATGTGAAGAAAGGAAACAACTAATCATTTTTGTTCATCACTTTCAGTGCAAGCGTAATGCGATAACATTAGGGAAGTAGGTCTCAACTAGAGTGGATGCTCAACAATGATTGGCTTCTCGAGTTGTACACATTATTTGCAAATTTAGATTCTATTTACAACTGAGTCCTTTATATGTTTAGAAATTAGACATTTTTTATTTTCTTTATTTCATCTAAGACCTAAGTTAGTATATAGCTGATATTTGTGATTTGTTTGCATCAGATAGTCAAAATGGTTGGTGTCCCAGTCTACTAACTAAATTATTGCCGGTATTCGAAAAGCTTCTACGAAGGACAATACCGCTACAATAAAATCCCAATAAGATCGAATCCGATTCCCAATTAACAACAAACAAAAAGTTTTATGTATTCGCTAGTTAAAAAGCCAAACATGAGAGACAAAGAAAGCTAGCGAAATAGGGGATCATACAAACCTCTTTGGGAATTACGTCTAGTTTAGGCTCAACAAAAGTATGTTCGATTTATTAATATAAACTACAATTAATGCACAGAAACAAATAAATATTTCTGAATCATAAACCGTTTTATTCGTTACAAATGGAGTACATGTGTCTGCGACATGTTGCTATATTTTGAATTAATTCGCATAAGTAGGTTAAGGACTACACCTTATCTAAGCCCATATTGTTTTTTTGCATTACCAGGATTTATCGTGTTTGCTTATATTTAAGCAGAATTGCGTCCTTGTGCTCTCTGAATCTTATTGGATTTTAAACTATTTAAAATAAATTCAAAGAAATTGAAGATCACATTCATATTTAAATACCTTTCACTTCAAGGCTTACTGAAACGTCCTTCCAGATGGGCGAAGTTCACTAATTGACGCAGTATGAAATTTATTCTATCTGAGATCAATACGCTCCATATCATAATTTTGGTTTCAAAATTAACAAAATATCAATCATTCTCCCAGACGTTTATTAAAGTTTGTTATGACAAATTAACATTTATAAAAATTACCTAGCATTAATATTTCTTCTGAAATGCAATTTAACGTGATATAAACACCTTAATCATTAAATACTTAAATATGTCAGTATAAACTAAGTATTGTATAGTTCGGAAAGGCAATTCATCCAGTAGACCGGTTTCGTCCTTATTGGGGACTCATCACGTTCTGTCAAGTATTTGTCTGCAAACTTGATTAAAATTAATTTTTATACCCGCCCGCACAAGCGATTTTCGTTTTATATTTTTTATATTCTTTTGTAAAAATTAGACAATTTTGTTACGCGGTAACCAATGCCGATTACAAGACTGCATAGTCTGCCTTTGTTGAAAATAAATAAAGACTGTTTTTTTAACGATAATCCACAAAGTTTATTTAGAAAAGAATAGAATATCTTTTTTAGGATTCAAACCACACATGTTCCATCAAATAATAAAATTGGAAAATGTACAATATAAAAAAAGTTATAACATCACATAATAATGAGCAATTACTCTAATGTAGATAAGTAAATCTCACTAGTTGTACTGTACAATATATCAATATCAGAAAAATCGACTGTCAGGAATAATATATTCATCAGCAAAATAGGAAAAATTAAGGTATAATTTGAGTGTAAAATTATGCAAAAAAAGAGAACCATTACTAGCAATTGATTGTATGTATTGTTGACTAAAATGATGATATAATGCATAACATTTCAATTTTAATAATACAAAACTAAGAAATAAAAATCTCAAGAAATTCTGTTTCCCATAACAATTATACTTGTTTTTTATTCAACCATGAGAAAGTATTATCATAATCAAAATAAAAAAATATCAGCAGGATTGTAGACTTTTTCTAGTTCAGTAGATAAAAATTTAAAAGACATCTTAGATGGAGGCGTTTCTCCAAGCCCCTTTGGCAATTGGTAATAAATTTTGTAGATTTTCGCAAAAGAGAATAACTTCCTCGCAACATTCCCCACTATAGGAGGAGATATTGCCAAATGTCCAGATCTAGTTCCAACTTCATGACTCTTTCTTATCGGATTCATATAAGCACCAGTCCACTGGTTCAAAAGGAAAACTTTTTGCAATAGCACCTCCTCCGAAACCACAAAGTTTGCACTGTAATCTAGAGGCGTATATAGTGCAGGAGATAGGACTAATTTGTTTCAAAACTTTTCTTTGTACAGCTTTTATCTTATTCGACAAACACTTTTTTAATGGTTTCCAAGTAGCGACGGCATATTCTAGTATCGGTGTTTTCCATATTATATACATTTTAAGTTTTATGTTATTCCATAAGATATTTCGATTTATTAGTATCCATCTTTTCTTGGCACTGCATACTATCCTTTCAATATGTCTCTCAGCAGAAGCTGTACATTGAATAGTTATGCGTAAATCCTTTATTTCTTGCATAAGTTTAATCCCAAACACACCATTAATCACAGCATCATGAGAATAAACATAATAAAAGTCTGTTCTGTTATCTATTTTTAAAGCTCTCGTTCTTTTATTGTTTATTCTCAGCCCGTGTGTAATCAATTATCTACTAAAATCATACAAATCTAATGTCACATTATTTTTGGAGAATTCGACATTTTTTGGATCAATTGGAATGATTATATTTAAATCATCAGCGAATATGGAAACTCGACCATTAAGGATCTTAGTTTCCAAATGTGCAAATACGATTTTTTTTAAATTGGCCCCAAACTTGATCGCTGTGGAATTCCACTTGTTACTCTTTTTGATTTTGATATCAAATCGTTTACTTGATTACTCATTCTTCGATTATGTAACTAGTATTTAAGTAATCTAAAAATATTCGGATCAATATTCAATAAATTAATCGAATTCAAAATAGCATAAAAAAATATAGAGTGAAAAGCTTTTGAGATATCTATAAATACAATTAATGCATCTAATTTATTCTCATCTAATGTAATTACATGTTTCCACATAGAAAGCATATTAGTAGTTGTCGATCTATCTTTTGTAAAGCCATGTTGACATAAATCAAAATCAGCCGGCAACATACGTTCTAAATGATATAGTATCAATCGTTCTATTATCTTCAAAAACGAAGGGATAATAGAGATTAATCTATAATCACTGGCGCACGTTGGCTTACTTACTTTTGGCAACGGTTTAGCTACTATCGTTAGTATATCGATTGGTAATTTCCCATTCTTCAAAATTCTATTTATAAAGTTGCAGAGCGCATTCATAAAATTTAAAGGTAATTTTTATCATTAATTTTATCAATGTATCACTGTCAATAACAAGTCCTGGTTCCTGGTCTCCTGAAGGATCAGGTAGTTTCATGAAATTTCTTTCATTCTGTGGATTACATATCAAATTGCCAAATACTTCATCCAATTCACAGAGAAATTCATTCTCAGTTTTATCCACAGGTAATATAAGCTTTAACTATTCCTTATTGTAACTGTGATCTGTGAGGAGTTTGTATACTAGTCTAGGATTACTCTTCATTTTGACCAGAATAACTCGTTCTGATCTTTGACGGAATATCGTTTATATTTGCAGCACAACGGCTCTGAATGAATATTAATGATATGCATAGGAAGATTTAAAATAACAGTGTTAAATCATTGAAGTAAATTGCGAAAAGTAGCCAAATTAATTAAGGGCGTTATCCAAATTTAATTAAGTATAATGAACCAAGAAGGTATGCAGTTAACATATTACAACTAAACAACTGCCATAATTTTGTTCTTTTTACTTAAAATCAACAACGATTCATAAGCATAGCGAATGTAGCTTCCAAAATATTAAATATTAAGAAAAAATTACAACTGAAAATTGAAATGTTGGAATTTTGATATCCATTTGGTCGTTGCACATATAACACACAAAAAATCACATTGTTTCGGTGTAAGCAGCATATGTGTACAATATCATTATACGTTTGATTGACGTGTGTGAATTTAATCATGTAAATTGTAAGCATCTATGAAAGTTAAATTTCTTGAAATAAAAAATTGCGGAATGCAATTAACGAGTGAAAATTTTGTGCAGCCTGCAAAATTTTAGCATGTTATTCAATATAAAGAAATTTTTTTATCATTCAACTTAAAATTAAATTAACAGATTTTTAACGCTTATAAATCATGGATTACATACTGAAAGTTTGACGTAATATTCGCCAGTTTTAAGTGAATAGCTGAATGTTAACTGGCTATTACTTATGCGCAGCAAAAATTTCTCACAAAAAAATAATAATACACTTCCTGAACTTGGGCTTCTTTATTGTGTTTTTGACATGTGTGCAACTTTTTGAGATAAGAATTGTCACTTCACAAAACTTGATACAAAGGCTGTAACAAATGAACCTAAAGCATAAAATGTGGTTAAACAGTGTTTATTGATTATAACCAGTCGTATAATAAAGAAAAACTTACCATCATCCAAATGTGCAGAGGAACTGCATTTCTATAAGACACCATTTAATCTCGACTATTATAGTTTCATCAGGAATCTAAAAGCTAAAAATGTACAGGTTCTAAAATGAGATATGCATTTCTCATACTAATTGATGCACAATATACCTGGATTCACGACAGCACAAAATCCGATTGGTGACATTTATCCATTTTTGCCACTTTTCCTAAAATCACATTAACTATTCTATATGTCATTCATTAATTGCGCGCAAGACGAATATAAAGAATGAAATAAAGCATTTAGTCAGTACGCAAAATTAATTAAAATTACACTTTACAGCTGAATTACTGACGTTACCAAATTTGATTTTGCTTGTCGTTGATTCAACGAAGTTGTCGCAAATTATTTCAACATCACTGCATAGAAATTCTTCGGACGACTTTACATCTAATTAAAAGTAAAGCAAGACAAATGAAGAAAGGGAAAACATTTCAGTATTGCAAAACGTAAGATGTAAAATATGACGTAATTTTAATTTATCGGACAACTGTCGTGTTCTGATTACATTGGTGGAGATGACGATGGTGTTGACATTTGCGGGTAAAGAGGTTATAGTGTGTGGAAGTATCGACAAGATTTCTTTTATTTTCGGCCGTTGAAAAATTGATTTGATGATTTTATTCAAAAAATCAATGACTGTTCTGTGAATTAAGTGTGAAAGCTTAAGATAAAGACCAATATTTAACATATCAAATTTTGTAAATAAAATCTTAATTTAGCCTAATCAGAGCATATGCTTGAGTGCCATGCCAGCGCCATCTAACTATATAAGTAATCTAAACTTTAACAAATATAAAACAACAATACAGTATAAACAGGTTTTTTAAGTCATAGACATTAAATATAGGAATGACATTGCGTTTCAAAATTTGCTTGTATTGGTGTGCTTTTCTGTAACGAAAATGTTATTAAAAATTATGACAAAATAAACAAAATTTAGATACAGAGAAATCTTAAATAAGACAGGTTGCATTCTTATGCCAGATCAGTGGTCTTAATTGCTTAGAAGTGTTTCGCTAATTAGTGAATTTTATGCAAAAGAAGAAGATTAGAAATATGCATGATTAATAATTAGATCACCCAGAGTTAGAATACCTAAACCATGGGATATTGGTTTTCCTTTATAAGATTATTAAATTTATCTATAATGCATTTCAATAGAAAAATCTGCCGCTCCTATGGCTTTATCGTCTAAATTTCCGTTTATTACAAAAGCTAAACAGACTTCCAAGCATGGCACAGTAGCGGAAAGATCCTAAGTCGAATTGGAGATAACCCTTTTGGTAGTCAATCAGGAAGGCAAAATTAAAAGCGCTTATAAATTATTATGCCTTCGGAGATAATTGATAATTAATTAGGTGATGTTTAAAAGCTGACGAAGTTGGAGCGACTTTTTAATGGACAGGTAAATCTATAAATAAAAGCTTAAAGACCAAATGCAAATTAACGAGGTTTATATAAAAATAAATAATAATCGAGAAATCGAAATTTCTTATCAAATGATATAAAACTTAAAATGTATATAATATGGAAAACACCGATACTAGAATATGCCGTCGCTACTTGGAAACCATTAAAAAAGTGTTTGTCGAATAAGATAAAAGCTGTACAAAGAAAAGTTGTGAAACAAATTAGTCCTATCTCCTGCACTATATACGCCTCTAGATTACACTGCAAACTTTGTGGTTTCGGAGGATGTGCTATTGCAAAAAGTTTTCCTTTTGAACCAGTGGACTGGTGCTTATATGAATCCGATAAGAAAGAGTCATGAAGTTGGAACTAGATCTGGACATTTGGCAATATCTCCTCCTATAGTGGGGAATGTAGCGAGCAAGTTATTCTCTTTCTCGAAAATCTACAAAATTTATAACCAATTGCCGAAGGGGCTTAGAGAAATGCCTCCATCTAAGATGTCTTTTAAAACTTTATCTACTGAACTTGAAAAAGTCTGCAATCCTGCTGATATTTGTTATTCTTTTGATTATGATAATACTTTCTCATGGTTGAATAAAAGACAAGGATAATTGTTATCGAAAACAGATTTTCTAGAGATTTTTATTTCCAAGTTTTGTATTGTTATAATTGAAATGTTATGCACTATTTCTTCTAATTAGTTAACATTACATACAATCAATTGCTAGTCATGGTTCTCAATTTTTGCATAATGTTACACTCGAATTATACATTAATTGTTCCTAATTTGATAATATATATATTATTCTTTTCAGTCGAACTTTCTGATATTGATATATTGTATTGTACAACTAGTGAGATATACCTATCTACATGATATTAATTGCACATTTATTGTGATGTGATAATTTTTTTATATATTGTACAATTTCCAATTTTATTATTTGATGGAATATGTGTGGTTTGAATCCAAATAAAGATATTCTATTCTATTCTATTCTAAAAAAAACCACACATATTCCATCAAATAATAAAATTGGAAATTGTACAATATATAAAAAAAAATTATCACATCACAATAAATGTGCAATTAATATCATGTAGATAGGTATATAAAAAAGGAAAACTTACCATCACCCAGATACGCAGAGGCACTGCATTTCTCTAAGACTTCATTTAAGTTTGACTATAATCGCTTCATCAGGAATCTAAAAGCTAAAAATGTACAGGTTCTAAAATAAAGATATGCATTTCTCATACTAATTGATGCATAATATGCCTGGATTGTCGACTGCACAACTTGCGATTGGTGACATCTATCCATTTTTCCACTTTTCCTAAAACCACATTAACTATTCTATATGTCATTCATTAATTGCGCGCGAGACGAACATAAGAAATAAAATAAAGTGTAACCCGCGGCTCCGCGTTACAACACAACGATGTTCGATTTTGACAAATATGGTGCTCTTTAAGATCAAATAATCTAACTGTAGAGGCTCCTAACCTATTCGTGTCTTAGAACCCCATAGATGCTAGATCGCTTGTAGTCCTAAAATTTAAAGTAAAATCTGATATGCTTATATTTCCATTTGCATCTGTTAAATTCAAATCGGCAATATCTTGCACTAACTTACTAGTGTCCTCAAATTTAATATCCGCGTTCATGTCTGTGAAGATTATTTATTAAATCGACACTTAATGTTAGGCAGATCGGAATGTGAATCCTGTCTCGCTCAAACATCCAAACAAATAATCTCGAAGGAGATATGCGTGAACAACAGAATTATTAAATTACCTGTTCCAGAACGTCCCTTCTATGCGTGCTTCAGTGAAAAGTACAAGGCAGTTTAAGCAGATATATATTGTGTATGTTGATCAGTTTTTAATGAAGAAAAATGTTATAATTGCAGCAGACAAAAAGAAGACACAGCCAGTCGAGGAACGTGACACTCGAAAACTAAAAATGGCGCACAATTCAAAGTCAAGTATTTAAACAAAGAATGTTCTTTAAAATAAAAGAAAAAAATCATTTTAAATAATATTCGTTACAATCAAACATGGTGGTTTAAATTTATCACTTAATATTACTTTACATTTGGTCGAGGATTTATCTTCCTTCACATACACCACCTTCTCAAAAAAAGACGGCTAGTAATAGACGTAATCATGATTCTTCGGCTGATGGTGCACTCTTCCAGAACGATCTGTGCATAATGGCGCCCCTGATGTCATCATCGCGCCCGGTACAGTTGACACTGGTTCTTCCGTATCATCTGGTATAGCCAAACAGTTTTCATGCTGTGAACTGATAGAATAAAATTTTACTATATTAGACAACGCATCTTCTGAGTTCTGCATTTCGTTATGTGCCTATATGGTGGGATTGCACACACCAGATTCCCCATAGAACGACGGTCATTTAACGCATCTGTTAATTCAATCATATTGTTTATCCAGATAATCTGGGGAATGCAATGATCCAACGTAACACAAACCCCAATGCCATTTATCCCTATGATGATATTCTTGTCAGTCATCCTCTTGACCTTGTATGGTCCCTTATAAAATGGTGCCAGGCATTTCTTCCTATTTTTATTAGTTATATACACATGCGAAGCCAATTTTAGATCAGAGGACACATAGCATTTTGTTTTTACTTTTCTAGTCTTGGTCGGAGCTAATCGACACATCTTATCTCTAAGTGCTCCTACGAACCAATCTACATAACTAGAAGCCCAATCAAGACTACTTGGAGTTTCTATTAGAAGAAATCCAGGCAACCTTAATGGTTCTCCATAAACCAGATCTGCTATTGAAGTACCTAATTGTGCCCTATATCTGTTGCGCATGGCGAGTAGTACTATAGGAATATCGTGTATCCAGCTTGTTCCACTAGTACACATTAATGCAGCTTTCAGTTCACATGTAGCCTTTCTACCATTCCATTCGCTTGTGGGTTATACGCGCTAGTATGAAATAGAGTGGTTTCCATGGTGTTGAGGGATCTCTCGAAAAGCTCGGACATAAATTGACTAACGCGATCACTAGTGACCTTTTCCGGAACAACATAACGCGATATCCAATTATGTAGAAACGCAAACAAGACTACTTGCGCTGTCATGTCTATTAAAATCGCCACTTCGAATTGACGACTAAATCTATCATTTATCTCGGGCATCTCGACAATATCTATTTGTACGTGTCTGAACCGTCCAATTGGTATCCCAATATTCTTTATCTTGGTTCTGGTATGTTTCCACACCTTACGCGTTTGACACGTGGCACAGGCTCTTACCCATACCCGTATGTATTTAGACATGTGCGGCCATACGTATCTGTCGTTGATCAATAGAATGGTGGCTTTAATGGATGGATGACCCATGTCATGTAACACTTGGATAATCTTGGCCAGTAACTCTAACGGCAACTATGGTCGTGGTAGACTTCTCGACGTTTCGCATAACAACCACTTGCCACTTATGAGCTTAAGAACATATCCTGGCCTCTTGGACAAAACTAATGTAAAGGGATCCGATCCTTGCGCTTCCTCGATTTCACTAACTAAATCATGCATATAATCATCTAAATTCTTCAATGGACCTTGAAATATCAGCTTGACAGCAGCTTCATTCGGTCTGCTAAGTGCATCGGCTACCACATTCTCCTTACCAGCAATATGAGACACAGTGAAATCGAACTCTACTAACCGTGTTATTTGGGAAATCACTCTACGAGAGTAATTAAGCCTAGCTGTTTTACCAAGTTTACTGATCAATGGCTTATGATCGGTCAATAACTTAAACTTATGTCCGTCTAAGTAATGCTCGAAGTGTAGCACTGCGGCATACACTGCTAGAAGCTCTTTGCCAAACGTATCATAACGTTTATCTCGATCATTAAGCTCACGGCTATAAAACCCAATCGGTCTCACTACGTCCTGATCTCTTTGCTGTAGCACTGCCCTTAATTCAACATCTGAGGCATCTGTGATTAGCTCGAAAGGGTTCTCCCAATCTACAGGTGCGAATGTGGTTATGTCACTTAACATTTTCTTGGCCTTTTGGAGTTTATCTCGGTCTTCTAGACTCAAGTTTATAGGCCGAGACATCTTGATCGTGCTCTTTTCATGAGTGAGATGGCGTGTTAACGATCCTAGAAATCCGGCGAGACCTGGAATGAATCGACGATAATAGCTGATCATACCAAGGATTCTTCGCAGCTGGTGCACGGTTCGGGGTTCCGTTACGTCCTTTTTAGCTTGGATCTTATCTTCCAAAGTTTTAATTCCGACTTTGGAAGGTATATGATCAAGATATCTAACTGAAGAGCATCCGATATTACTCTTATTATGTTTGACCACTAATCCACATTGTTCCAGCCTGGTCAAAACCGTTTCCAAATGCGTACGATGTTCATTTCGTGTGCGACTAAAAATTATTATGTCGTCTATATACACCCTTGCAAATGGACAATTCTGAACGATTTATTCAGCCAAACGCTGAAATGTCTGAGTGTCATTATTCAAACCAAAAGGCATTCGAAGAAATTCGTGCAATCTTCCTCCTGGAAATCTGACATCGGTGAGTGGTATCGAACTTTCCTCCATTGGTATCTCATACTACGCTTTCTGGAGATCTAAAGTTGAATTAACTTCATTTCCCATTATATCTCTGAGTAAATTACTCTGGTTAAGGAAAGGATAAGAATCACCCTTCCTCACTGAGTGTAATAGACGATAATTTTCATAAACCCTCCATTAACCCGATTCAGGTTTTGGAACAACCACTATTGGGGAAGCAAAATTAGAATTTAACCTTCTCCAAATCCACTCTTTGCGCAATTGGTGAAATTTTGACATAGCAACTTGTTGCTTCTGTTGTGCCAATGGTTGAGCTTATGGTGAACAAGGCAAAGGGAATTAATTGCCCTTTGAGAAATAAGAGAATTGATGGGGTCCTGTCCACACGTTTAGTTAATTTATCTAAAATGGATAACAAGGAAGACCAAAAACAAATCCTTAATCTTGGACTTAATACTGCGATCCCTATTGATTACGTACCTAGGAATGAGATAATTACAGAAACAGTAAAGATTGCCCAGTTTCTCCCAGACAAAGATAAGACTAGGTTTGAATTGGATGTGTCCAAAGCGGTGGTAGAGCATAAAGAGGTGAGATGCAAGCAGAGTTATGATCTGAAACGCTTAAGAGCAGAATTATTATCCAATGAAGTAATATGCCTTAAGGCGGATAAAGGTGGTGCAACGGTACTTATGAACCGGTCAGATTATGAATTGAAAGTGTATGAACAATTAAATAATTTCGAGGTTTATAATAAAATAAATAAAGATCCATCTGATAAGTTACAAGGACAAGTTAAGACTATAATTAATAGAATGATCGAGTCGAAGGAATTAGAACCAGGACTTGGGAATTCATTAATACAACGTGACACAGTCCCTCCGAGATTTTATGGTCTAGTAAAGATTCATAAACAGGGGAATCCACTTAGATTAATCGTTAATGTACAAAACTCACCAACATAGAGATTGTCGAAATTTCTATGCAACAGAATTAGAAAATATACTTATTTCTTAGATTATACTTTAAAGTATACATATCATTTTATTGACATTATTAGTAGATATAATTTGAATGATAATGATAGAATGGCTAGCCTGGACGTTGTATCGATGTATACTAATGTCCCGGTACAAGCAGCATTAGAAAGTGTGAAGCGTTGTTTAACAGAGCTCCCAGAGATAATAGAAGGTAGTAAAATGATGTTAAGTAGTATTATGGAAATCTTTAATATTTGTATGTCCTCCACCTACTTTAGGTTCAGAAATGAATTTTATAAACAAGTTAAAGGTGTCCCTATGGGACAACCACTATCAGTCCCGGTTGCTAATATTTTTATGCACTATTTTGAAAAAAATCTGTTGTTAAAATCTCCTCTCAAGCCAAACTTGTATGTAAGATTCCTGGATGATATGTTTATAATTTGGAATCATGGTGATAATGAGTTAAATAAATTCCTCGAATTAGTCAACCAATTAGGTGAATTAAAGTTTACATTGGAAAAAGAGAATAATGATGAATTACCCTTTATGGATGTGAAAATAAAACGGAATGGTTCCAGATTGAAAAGAGATATTTTTAGAAAAGAGACTTATTCAGGACTTCTTCTTAATTTCTTATCAAATCACCCATATGGAATGAAAATAGGCATTCTTAAATCCATGATATTAAGGAGTCTTAGAATAGTGGATAAAGATAATAGAGAAAAGGAAATGAGGAGATTAAAAGAAATATTCGAACTAAATTCTGGGTGACGCGCGCGGTTTAAAATGGCTCAAACTTTTTTGAACACTGATTTAGAAAAAATTATTACGGACCTTCAAAACTCCATGAAGGAGCTTAGGGAGGAAAATAAAACTTTAAAAAATACAATTTTAAAGCTACAGTCGGATGCTAGCAACTATTCAGCAAAATTGGATGTATCAGAGAGGAGAAATGATAATTTAAGCGCAAAAATTGAGCAATTGACCGTGGCGTTAAACAATAGGATGGATAAATTAGAAGACAATGTTAAACCATGGATTGAGTTAAGCGAAATAACTAAAGAAGATGACATATCAACAAAAACCAGTTCTTCTGGGGAAGAAATATTGAATATTTTGTCTAATGAAGTTTCTGCGCGAATTGGAAAACAAGAACAATTAATTTTATTTAATCTTAAGGAAAATGCTGATCATAAGGATGTTGAAAAGTTAAATGCTCTAATTAGAGATACGACTGAAGCTGAAATAACTAAATGCTTTAGAGTGGGACAAAAATCGGAACGTCCAAGACCAGTTGTGATAAAATTGTCAAAAGGCCGACGAACAAGCAAGTTGAGGATATTAATAAAAAGAAAGAAGAATGCAGTAACTTTCAGAACATATTCATCACTAGAGACAAGACTTTTCTGCAAAGAAAACTGGCTGCGGTAAAAAAGTTAAAGAAGAATCTAGATCAGAAATCAAGTCAAGCGGAAATAGTCACAATAAAGGCTGTATCAAACGACTCTAAAATCACAAAAAACGGGGTTTCGTTAATGAATGTGGTGGACAGCGGACAGTTACAAACCATAGATACGGTACCCAACAAACGAAGTATAAGGAAACCGAAAAAGTTAAATCAGTAACTATTGATGATAGTAAAGATGAGTTGTCCTGTTCATATACATTATTTTATGCTAATTGTAGAAGTATTAAGAATAAAACTTTTTTGTTGTGTGATTTTATAATAAGTAACAATTTTGACTTTATAATACTATCTGAAACCTGGCTGAACAAGAACATTGAAAACTATGAATTTGACATTCCTCATTATTCTCTATTTAGGAAAGACAGATCACTGGATAAAAGAGGTGGAGGAGTACTTATTTATAGCAAATCGATATTAAATGCAACAGTGTTACATTCTAGCGAATATAATTCTGTCATTGATTTTGTATCTATACAAATTGATAACCTGATTCTTATCGCGGTTTACAGACCGCCGTATGCTAATTTACATGATGATCAAATGTTTATCAATTCCTTTCAATCTATTTTTGACTGCCATGGTTATATTATTGTGGTAGGAGATTTTAATAAGGTGCATGACTGTGAAATAATCAATCTTTTTTCTAATCATGATCTTAAGCAGATTATAAAGGAACCAACTAGAGGTTCGGAATGCTTAGACCATGTATATTTAGAAGTTGAAGTGTTGAACTCACACAGTTATGATGTTGTAAATTACTTCAAAGAATTGGATCATAAACAAATTATTTTACAATGGAACATTTTGAGTAGCAAAACATTGACACCTAATTTTGAAAATGCTCACGTGCAATGTTCCAGAATCAACTGGAATCTTTTTAGAGAATTAAGCTTATCAATTGATTATGAAAGTTTATTTATCATGAACGATGACGAATTTGTTTCTTCTGTTTCACTGTTATTATCTGATATATTTAGAGCATCAACATTTACGGATGTAATACCAAAGCGAATCAATAGGAAGTTATGTAAGCTAAGAATCAAACGAGATAACATACTGAAATGTAGTCTATCAATAGTATAAAAAAATGAGGTTAGATATGATCGATAAAGAAATTAATTCATCACTGCTGATAATCCGTCAAAGATCAGAGAGAATTATTTGGCTAAACTGAAGAGTAATCCTAGACTAGGATACAAACTCCTCACAGACTACGGTAAATATAAGGAAAAATTAAACCTTATATTACCTGTGGGTAAAACTGATTATGAATTTCTCTGTGAATTGGATGAAGTATTTGGCAACTTGTTATGTAATCCGCAGAAGGAAAGCAATTTTATTGATCTAACGGATCCTTCGGGAAACCAGGATCTAGGACTTGTTATTGACAGTGATGCATTGATAGAATTAATGTTAAAAATAAAATCAAAAAAACAAAAAGATCACCTTGGTATATCGATTGATAACCTACTTCAATTACCCTTAATTTTTATGAATGCGCTCTGCAATTTTATAAATAGAATTTTGAAGAATGGGATATTACCAATCGATATACTAACAATAGTAGCTAAACCTTTGCCTAAAGTAAGTAAGCCAACGTGTGCCAGTGATTACAGATTAATCTCTATTATCCCTTCGTTTTTGAAGATAATAGAACGATTAATACTTGATCATTTAGAACGTATGCTGCCGGCTGATTTCGATGTATGCCAACATGGCTTTACGAAAGACAGGTCGACAACTACTAATATGCTCTCTATGTGGAAACATGTAATTACATTAGATGAGAAAAGTTAGATGCATTAATTGTATTCATAGATATCTCAAAAGCTTTTGACTCTATATCTTTTGATGCTATCTTGAATGCGATTAATTTATTGAATATTGATCCGAATATTGTTAGATTACTTAGGTACTACTTATATAATCGAAGAATGAGTATTCAAGTAAACGATTTGGTATCTAAATCGAAAAGGGTAACAAGTGGAGTTCCACAGGGATCCAGTTTGGGACCAATATTATTTAAAATTGTATTTGCATATTTGGAAACTAAGATTCCTAACGGTCGAGTTTGCAAATTTGCTGATGATTTGAAAATAATCTTTCCAATTGATCCAAATAATGTTGAATTCTCCAAAAATAATGTGACACTTGATTTGTATGATTTAAGTAGATATCTGTTAACACTAGGGCTGAGAATAAACAGTAAAAAGACGAGAGCTTTAAAAATAGGTAACAGAACAGATTTTAAGTATGTTTATTTTCATGATGCTGAGATTAATGATGTTTTTGAGATTAAACTTATGCAAGAAATTAAGGATTTATTCTATTCTATTCTATTTAGGCATAACTATTCATTGTACGGTTTCTGCTGAGAGACATATTGAAAGGATAGTAGGCAGTGCCAAGAACAGATGGGCATTGATAAATAGAAATATTATATCACATGAAATAAAATTCAAAATGTTTATAATATGGATTAGACCGATACTAGAATATGCCGCCGCTACTTGGAATCCCTTAACAAAGGGTCTGTCTAATAAAATAGAAGCTGTACAAAGAAAAGTTGTGAAACAAATTAGTCCTATCTCCTGCACTATATACGCCACTAGATTACAATTTGTATCACTGCATCCTTTATGGTTTCGGAGAATGTGCTATTGTATAAAAGTTTTCCATTTAAACCAGTGGTCTGGTGCCTATATGAATCCCATAAGAAAGAGTCATGAAATTGGAACTAGATCTGGTCATTCTGCAATATCTCCACCTTTGATTGGGAATGTTGCGAGCAAGCTGTTCTCGTTTTCAAAAATTTACAAAATTTATAATCACTTGCCAAAGGGGCTTAGAGAAACGCCTCCAACTAAAATGTCTTTTAAATTTTTATCTACCGAACTAGAAAAAGTGTTTAATCCTGATGATATTTTTAATTTTGATTATGATAATACTTTTTCATGGTTAAATAAAAGCCAAGATTAATTGTTTCAGCAACAAATGTAATATTCGAGTTATAACTTAAATTTTCAATTTTGATTAAGAATCTATCACTGTTTACAGCTGATCTTTCAGATGCCGATAAACTGTACAGTACACTTAATTGCACATATATATGTGATGTGATATCTTTTTATATTGTACATTTTCTAATTTTATTATTTAATGGAACATGTGTGGTTTGAATCCAAATAAAGATATTCTATTCTATTCTATTCTATTCTAAATGGCTATCCGTCAAGTATAATAGATAGATTATTAGATGAGATGTTACAGAGATTTAATAATAATATAATAAACAAAGTAAAGAAGGAAACAGAACCAAATAGGCACAAAATTATGGTATTACCTGATTCAAAATTGAGCAGGAAAATTAGAATAATAGCAGCTAAATACAATATTAAAACAGTTTTAAGACAATCGCTTACTATAGGCAATAAACTACCTAACCAAAAAGAAAGAGTAGAACCACTCGAGACATCAGGAGTATATGCGATACCATGCAAAGAATGTAATCTCAGGTGTATAGGCGAAACCATGCGACTTATAAAGATACGTAGAGGTGAAAACAAGACAGCCTGCAAATATGGACACATTCAAAGATCAGACCTAGCTAGGCATTCGAAGGAAACGGGTCATGAAATAGACTGGGAAGGATGTAAACGCATCGCGTTATGCCACCGTAACAGATTAACTAGACTAATTAGAGAGTCAATTGAAATAAAATCAGGAAAAGGTGTAATAAATGTAACATCGGTAGAAAAATCATTGGGCCCAATATTTAATGAAGCATTTTCTATGGTCAGAAAACGGGAGGCTGCGGAACCTGAATTAAGTGGGAACCTAAGTAAAAAACCTCGATTACAGAGAACTGATTGCGAATGAACTGTACCAATATCAATTCCTATATATATAACTTCCTCAATAATAATGTTCCAGAAGAGGGTATACAGATTTAGCAAGGGTTAGTAGATAGGACATTAGATAAGAGACTGTTTCTTATATTTTATATATTTATGTAAGGTAGGAATATCTTAATAAATGAATAATACGTTAGTCATAGAGAAGATATTCATGGTTAATAGCTACCATGTATCCTTTTAAGAGGAAACCAAAATGTGATAGATAGACGGATATATAGATAGGCCTATCGGTATATTGATAGGTTTATTCTATACACATAATATATATATATACATATATACGGACATTAATCATTTTAGACATTACCACTAAAATTATATATTTATTTAAAATGCTAAATATATATATATATATATATAATAATATAATAATATATATATATATATATATACATTATATAATTATATATACAAGACATTTAACTCACACTGTTGCTTATATTTATATATATGTTTTTATACATATTAATATGTATTTGATATATTTATATAAGGTGTGAATAAATAAATATACAATTTGATTAATTGGTCAAATAGCAAGAAAGAAAGTTAGAGAAATAGAAACATATAATAATATTAATATAGATATATATATATATATATATATATATATATGATATAGTGGAGCCTGCATATATATATATCATATATATATATATATATATATATATTATTATATATTATATATATATATATTATATATATATATATTCTTATAATTAGGAAAACAACACAAATAACAAAGTGGATAAAGGCCATTTATTTCGTGAATACTAAACATCTCTTATACAATCATACATATTTATAAATTTTGGGTTGTCAATTGGTTATGTTATTGGTGACAAATCTGACTCGTTATTACTGCTGTTTCTGGTTTTGACTAGTAGGTGAGGGTGTATGCGTTTGTGTTTGTGTTGTGTATGTGTGTTTGCATGTAAAGGTCATTCTCGCAGTATTGCGAAGTGATGTCTGAGATCTTGTCATGATTGTTTTGATAACTTGAGAGTTAGCCCTTTGTGCAAATTGTTCACTGTTATCTATACAAGTGCTATTTTTCCCAGTATAGTTAATCGTTTCTCCCCGCTGCGCAAGGGTGCTATTTTCGCTTGGTAACAACGCTAATGTTGATTGTCGTGTTAAACGCTCACACTGTTTGGAGACTTCTGTCATCGAATGCGCCTCTGTTATCTCAGCTTCACCTTGTTGCCAATCCGATTGTACGTTTGTTGATTCTAGTCGAGGGCCTGTTGGTTCTTGGCTGGATACTTGTAGATTGTTGTTGAATTTTGTTATCCTTGGCCAGTCGATAAGGATATCATGTTGATGAAACTTTTGAATGTTAAGTTCAGGTGCTTGTTGTTTTATGTAAAGCGCTTCGTAGATAAAAAGTAATTTTTCAGATTTTGCTTTATGTAGAATTGTGAAATTAGTCGAATTGACAGGGTGCCCCGTTGCCAATATATGATCGGAAATAGCTGATTTTCCGGACGGTGGCAAGCCTTTGTTAATCAATTTCTGTGGCAAATGTTGCTGGATTCTGCTTATTAATTGCTTCTTTTCGTACATCCGATATATGTGCTACCGCACATACATGAGAATTTGTAGACTATGAATGATTTGGAGAGAAGTGGCAATTGATCTTTGGCATCCAACCTCATGATTCTCTGTGTACTGAATGTCATATTAACTTTAACACTGGAAAAGTTGTCCTTAGTTATTCTATTCAGCCGCCGTGCAATTATTGAGGCTGGTATGTCGCCTCTAAATGGTAAGTTCAGGAAAACCTGCTTGCCGGTATCCTCTCTAGTACGAATCTGCCGTGGTCTGATGTTGACATCAATGAAACGCTCTGGGTAGTTGTTCTTTAGCAAAAATTCCTGAGGTAGCCCAGTTCTTCCTCAATCTTGTGTTCAGAGCAGATCTTCCTGATTCTGTTTGCTAGGTTGTTTACTAAGTTTCTTTTTTGGAATTTTGGCACACTGCTGTTGTAGTGAATTTATTGCCAGGTGAAAGTGGTTAGTGTCAAATCCCCATTTTTTTCTCGAGTGAGTTTAATGCCAAAGAAGAGAAAACTATTGTCTTTCTATACCTCGAGAGTGAATTTGAAATCTGGATCGGCTCCATTTTCTTGTTTGAGGATTTCGCAAGGGTCTGCTGCTTCTGAGATGAACAAAAATATATCATCTACATACCTTTTGTAGAGTGCACACTGGTCAACTATACATTTTAGGCTCGTTTTGTTCAAAATGATACATGTATACATCTGCTAGGTGGGGTGCAATGCAGCTTCCTATAGCTACAGATACGATCTGGCGGTAGTATATCCCTTCCAATATAAATTGCACGTTTTTTGTACATGCTAAAATGAGGTCATTGGTGTCAATGGTGTTTTTAGGGAAATCATAAAACTCATTTTTGATAAGGTTACACAAGATCTCCGTTGCATTATCCAGGGGTATTTTTGTAAATTAGGATGAGACGTCAAGTGAGACCATTTTATTCTGTAGAATGTTCTTCCCCTTCAGTTCATCTGCTAGCTCGAAGGAGTCCTTGATAGTCTTTGCGTTTATGATGTTTTTTTTTGGTTGAAGTATTTTGCAGAGAAACTTAGCTGGTTTATGTTGCGGGGCGCTGATCATTGACATAATAGGCCGCATTGAGGGAGCTCCTGAGGCTGTCATGGCTTTATGAGTTTTTGGTTTGCCGTATATATCTTGCGGTTTATACATATGATATGTATTTATATATTAATATAAGGTGTGCATAACCTAATAAATATTTATTACTAATGTATATATATGATTAGGGAGGTTGGACTCATACTGTTGCTTATATCCATATATATGTTTTTATACATATTGACATGTATTTTATATATTGATATAAGACATGACTAACATAATAAATATATAGTAAGAATAGAAAATATTCATGTTTAACAATTAACAATGGTCCTTATTCTAAATATATATATATATATATATATAAAGGTGTTACGATATTATATATAGATATATATGTATATAGATATAATGAATTATTTTAGTCATATGAGCAAATAGTCTTATGCAATTATTTCTATGAGTTGATTAACTTCACATTGTGCTTACGATTAGTTTTTTGAAAAAAAGTTTAGTTGTCCATACTAACTCTCTCTTTCTCTCTTTAATCTTTCACCTAAGCGTCGCTATGACATTCACTCTCCATCCATCTACGAAACTTGCTGCTCCATATTTGAACTAATTTGTTGCTATGTGCGCAATACCTCATACACCATTGTATACATTAGAGTTCCCGGCTTTAAATAAAATACAATATATGACATTCAAGGTTTCAGTTTTTTATCATTTTGAATTTTGATTACCGTGGTATAGTAGCAATACAGTTATAACAAATAACAAAAGGTTCGATACTGCCTCTCTCCCCTACAATATTCTGCATACGAGATGAGATTCCGTATACCGGGAATTTGAGATAGGTGAGGTAATGATTGGTCTGCTAATTATAAATAGTTATATATTGAGTTTAGTTATTGAGACAAATTCTATGATTAAAAATAGTGTTGAGTCAATTATATATAAATAGAATGGTTTTGGAACGAGGTTACCACATTTGCTTAAATCTGCTATTATTAAGTTTGTACTGTGTTGCCTGAGGATGGTGCTGGAAAGTAGGCACCGAAACGTCGCCAGTAAACAAAAATGTGATAGAACCGCATTTCCAGTTGAAAAAAGAAGAATTCAACCCGATCAAAGACAAAACAAAATCAGAAAGTGTGAAGAATCGGATCTTTGCGTAACTGCCCGTGTACAACTATTACCCGCGTACGCAAAACGCGGCATTGAATTAATCGAATTGTACACACCGCAACAAAATTTCAAAAAGTATTTGAATATATTTTGTATGTTGATCAGTTTTTAATAAATAAAAATGTTATAATTGCAGCAGACAAAGAAGATACAACAAGTCGAGGAACGTGACGCTCAAAAACTGAAATGGCGCACAATTCAAAGTCAAGTATTTAAACAAAGAATGTTCTGGAAAATAAAAGAAAAAATTCTTTTTAGATAATATTTGTTACAATCAAACATGGTGTTTTAAATTTATCACTTATTTTTACTTTACATTTGGCCGAGGATTTATCTTCCTCCACATACACCACATTCTCATAAAAAGACGGCTAGTAATAGACGTAATCATGATTCTCCGGCTGATGGTGCACTCTTCCAGAACGATCTGTGCATAATGGCGCCCCTGAAGTCATTATCGCGCCCGGTACAGTTGACACTGGTTCTTCCGTATCATCTGGTATAGCCAAACATTTTTCACGCTGTGAACTGGTAGAATAAGATTTTATTATATTGGACAACGCGTCTTCTGAGATCTGCATTTGGCCGAGAATTTATCTTTCTCCACATAACTCTGTTCTTACACAATATTTCTCTTAACTGTGGTTTTAGAAACAATCTCTGTTAGTTTCAAGCAGTTTTAATTGAGATTTCTTAAACTGCAATTTCATTTGTAATTAATAGGGTTGTTTATTAAATAAACACACCCGCGCGCAATACGCATGGACCATGCTGTGGATTATAGTGTCACAGCGGATTTATTTCGCCCAGTTGGATTATTCGCAGTTTATGCAAGGAATTTACTTTTCGCATTTAACTATGCCTATCCGAATTTTAGAGAACAATGGATTATTATAATTACATAAGTTAAAACCATAGCAAACAGTGAACTAATTATTTGTGAATTTTTCTCATTGAAGTTTTTTACACGATTTTAATCCATTTATCATCAGTGACAGCTTATACCAGTGACTATATTCATATCATCATGTATTTACAATCGGTTACATATATTCATTTCAATTCAGACATTTGTGAAAGAATAATTGCTTGTGTGTAAGACATTCATCTATGTAAACAGCGTTCATTTTGTTTAACTATTACTTGTGCATAAGAAATTCAACTTTGTGAACAATATTCAGTCTTTATGTCGTCTAGAGTACGGACAATATAGTTCGACTGTGACTGGTATATAAGACATTCAATTGTGTTAACAAACTAGTTTTATTGACGTCCAGAGCATGGTCAACTTGGACTACTTATAAACTTATACGATGTTATTTACAATACATTTGTGATCATTCGTATTAGTCTTCTCACTTCACCCATCGGGAAAAAAGCCGGGGATTGATCCTGTGCACGGATCTCCACAGCCGTTGCCAATCAAATGTATGGAGTAATTAATCCCGCGAAAATCGAAAAAAGCATTCAGTCAGCACGAAAAATTAATTGAAATTGAAATTCTTACACTTTATAGCTGAATTACTGACGTTTCCAAATTTGATTTTGCTTGTCGTTGATGCAACGAAGCTGTCGCAAAAGATTTCAACGTCACTGCATAGAAATTCTTCGGACGACTTTACATTTAATTAAAAGTAAAGCAAGACAAATGAAGAAAGGGAAAACATTTCAGCATTGCAAAACCTAAGATGTAAAATATGACGTAATTTTAATTTATCTGACAACTGTCGTGTTCTGATTACATTGGTGGAGATGATGATGTTGAAAATTGCGGGTAAAGATGTTATAGTATGTGGAAATTTTGACAAGTTTTCTTTGATTTTCGGCCGTTGAAAAATTGGTTTGAAGTATTTTATTCAATATCTTCCAAAAAATCAATGACTGTTCTGTGAATTAATTGTGCAAGCTTAAGATAAACACCAAGTTTAGCATATCAAAATTTGTAAATAAAATCTTCATTCAGCCTAAGTGCCTTGCCAGCGCCAGCTAACGTTATAAGTAATCTAAACTTTAACAAATATAAAATAACAATCTATTATAAACAGTTTTATTAAAGTCTTAGACTTTAAATAGAGGAATAACATTCCGTTTCAAAATTTGCTCGAATTGGTAGTCTTTTCTGCAACGGAAATTTAATTAAAACCTATGACAATAAAAATAAAATTAGATACAGAAAAGTCTTATATAAGATAAAGGTTGCATTCTTAATGCAGATGAGTTGTCTTAATTGCTTAAAAGTGTTTAGCTAATTGATGAATTTTATGTAAAAGAAGAACATTAGAAACATGCATGATTAATAATTAGATCGCTCAGAGTTAGAATACCTAAACCATGAGATATGCGTATTCCTTCATAAGAGTAGTAATTTTATCTATAATGCATTTTAATAGAGTGTAACACTCGGCTCCGTGTTTCAACCCAACGATGTTCAATTTTGACAAATAAAGTGCTCTGTAAGATCAAATAATGTAACTATGCTTTTAGACGATATTTCTCTTAACTGTAATTTTAGAAACAATCTCTGTTAGTTTCAAGCAGTTTTAATTGAGATTTCTTGAACTACAATTGAAATTGTAATTAATAGGGTTTTGTTTAATAAAGATAGACACCCACGCGCAATACGCACGGACAATGCGGTGGATTATAATGCCTATATGGTTCGATAGATTTTCTCTTCCATTCAGATATAATTTCACGCATCAGGACATCAGATGTTCTTCAATCACATTCACAAATTCTATAGTTCAATGGATTATTATAATTAAATAAGTTAAAACCATAGCAAACAGTGGATTAATTATTTATGATTTTTTTCAAGACTGTTTTTATCAGTTACAATATTTACCAGTGACTTTATTTATATCATCATATATTTTCAACCGTTTGCATGTATTCATCACGATTCAGACGTTTGGGAATTGATTATTACTTGTGTTGACAATATATCGTTTTGTTGCCGTTTAGAGCACGGTCTGCTCTGTTTAACTGTGAATTGATAATTACTTTTGTATAAGACATTCAATTTTGTTGAGAATATTTCGTTTTGTTGTCGTCTAGAGCAAGGTCAATTTGGACTAACTGTGACCTTTTTCTTTGAAACATTGTTTAAAATAGACGTATGATAATACGACTTAGCCTTATCATATCACCCATCGGAAAAAGGCCGGGGACTAATCATATGCACGGATTTCAACAGCAGCTACCAGGTCTATGTAGGAATGGTACAACATCTTACATTAGTTACCCCGCAAAAATGCCCCTACATAAATGGTGCCCCGTTTCGTCGAACTCACAGCCAGCAAAAAATTAATCAGCATCTAGATTTTGAGAACTTCAAGCACTTTGGATGAATGCTACGAAGGAAAGCAAATTCTTAGATACATATCACAGTAACACAACCTCTCGAGATCACAATGCTCGAAGACTGCCGCACAATGACGGGTGAGGACGATGTTACACTGCCATCTATTCTCGACAACACTCACACACATAAGATGACGTCCAGTTCAGGAAATGCAGGAAGCCCGGTGGTGAGACAAGCAACAGGCCGCACCAACACATGGACACAGTAAGAAATATGCCAATTCGATCCAGACTATCTTGACGAGTGAGTCAACGATGTTACTTCATTGGCCAAGGTGTCCAATATAACAATCGAGGGTTCAATATTTTTGAAGGCTTTGACGTTCGCAATGTTTTAAGACGCAAATTCAAATTTATTCTGCATCAATACACTGAGGGAATATGTGCGCACCCATGGCAGAGCCTGCAACGCGCCTTCAAGCAGCGCTGGACACTAGATCGAGAAGACAGTCTTACAAAATTGATGAGCCAGATGTCCCTAGGTAGCCGCAAGCCTTCTGAACTATTTAGGGAGATGGAGCAGAAGGACTTTGAATTCAACCTGCCAATGGAAATCTTAATGCGACTATTCATACAGAAGCTCCCTCCGGCACTCCAAGAGATGGCCACGTTCCTGCGCGAATTCCGTTGAAGTGCAAGACGACGTTATGCCGACAAGTAATGGAATAAACACCACTACAGCTCACCTGCCTCAGAGAAAGTTTACATAACCTCACGACTGGCCAAATCACAATCCACCGCATCATCAGCCAAAACAAATTTACAAACGAGCTGCCTCATCAGCCTGCTCGAGAACCTCACTGCCAGGCCTAATTCGGCCTTGGTTGATGCTGTCTATACTAGACGCGCCCAGAGCAGGCGTGACCAGCGACGACCACCGTCCCGGAATTGCACCAGGATGTCGACGTCGAGAGGCCTGTCCACAGTTCCACAGTTACCGGCGGAGTGGTGTCCGAATCACCGCAACTATGGTCAATCAACATGCTATTGCCTCAGAAACGGCTTCACATTCCTGCGCACAGACGCGACGTTCAAGTGGGCGTGGTCACCCTCAACTACTCAGGAGTATCCGCCCATGGAAGTTTCGGAAAAGTGCTGGGTTCAGCCTCCTCTGCGGCAGTAGAGGCTGATCACCCGAAGATCGTTGGCCGCTCACGTCTGATGGCTCGAAGCACAATCAAGCTATTGTATTTACAGCGACGTCTCCAGTCAAGTCATGCTTCAAACGCCCAAATGCCAGCAAGCAGTCACATCATCAGTTGCTACTATCGACATCCTTTCTCATCCGTGACGCAACCTCTGGCGAATTATATATCATAGACACTAGATCAGAGGTAAGCTTACCACGCCACAATTATATCAAACCTACCCACCCAGTCGACACCAGCAATCTTACCTGCGCTAATGGCTCCAGTATAACAACGTTTGGGGTACGAGTACATACAATCTCGTTCTCCAACTCAAAAAGTTTGTTCAATTTTCCTTTCACCATTGCCAATACGACAAGAAACATCATTGGACGTGACTTTCTCGAACACTTTGACCTTACCATTTGTCCAAGAACACGAGAGATACGCATTGCAGATAATCAATTGCTTTAATCAGCACTAAAACATATGACTCACGCCGAAGCAGTCCCATCCATACAGCTAATTTCACCAGTTCCTCATGTACCGCAACTGGACAATGTTCTGGAATGTCATGAAAAATTTTTCAAACCTATCTACTTTCTGCCCGATCTCAAAAGGAAGCGTACCATCACGGCCCATCGCATTATCTTATCGAAACCTCTTCCTCATCCTCCACGAGCACGTCAATTAGCACCACAAAAACATAAGACCGCCGAGCAAGAATTCGCCATGCTACGTCAACAAGGCATCTGTTTTCGATCCAGCGCACCTTATGCGTCGCCTGTGGTAGTAGTACCAAAGAGTGAACCAGCAACATTCAGGGTGTGCGGGGATTATTGTATTCTCAATTCTTGCACACAGTCTGATTCGTACATCCTGCCAAATCTAGCTGACCTAATCAGATCCCTATCGGTCATGCTGTGTATCTAAAACTCGACCTAGTGAAAGCCTACTATCAAGTACCGATGGACAAAGACTCCGTATCATATACCGCACTCAGATTCACCGGAGGTGGCACTCACGAATATCGTTAAAACCTTAGCAAACAGTGAATTAATTATTTGTAAAGTTTTTCGTTGAAGTTTTTACACGATTTTAGTATATTCAGCATCAGTGACAACTTTTACCAGTGACTTTATTTATATCATCATATATTTTCAATCGGTTACATGTATTCATCACAATTCAGACATTTGTGAAAGAATAATTGCTTGTGTATAAGACATTCATCTTTGTTAACAGTATTTCGTTTTGCTGTCGTCTAGAGCACGGACAATTTTGTTTAACTGTGACTTGTGTATAAGACATTCAACTTTGTTAAGAGTATTTCGATTTGCTACCGTCTAGAGCACGGACAATTTTGTTTAACTGTGACTTGTGTATAAGACATTCTATTGTGTTAACAGTACTTCGTTTTGCATCCGTCTGAAGCACGTCAATTTGGACTAACTATGAATTTTCGATTCAACATTTTGTACAATACATATTTGATCATTCGAATTAGCCTTCTCACATCACCCGTCGGGAAAAGGCCGGGGATTGATCATAAGCACGGATCTCCACAGCCGCTTCCAATTCTATGTACGCAAAAAGCAACCCCGCAAAAAACCCCTACAATTAATCTGTTGAAAAGATTCGACGAACGTCCGTCACAATTTGTCAGATACATTTATGTGTGCTTTATATATATTTTATTGTAAGCTTACGTTAAATTATCCCATATATTTCGAATTCAAACATATTCTAATTGGTAATTTAAGCAAAAATGAAAAGGTGGTTTGTCTTATTGCTCCATTATTAATAAAATGAGATTAATAATGTTACCTAAGTAATTATTCTTCTTGTAATCATTTCGTTGGAATTTGAAACGTTTTTAATTAATTTTACTTTAGTAAATGGTATTTCGCCACGTGATCTATAATAAAATCTCCTTCGAGCATAGAAGCTGAATAAAGTAACGGATAATTACGCTCTAGATCTATCAGGACAAAGGTGTAATTTGTCTTCTTTACATACAAATTTAGACATAACAGCTGCTGCAGATAGGACGCAAATGCAAATAAAGAAGCCAATTTCAAACGTCATTTATTTGTTTTAAAAAGTTCTACTAAAACGTATCAGACATATCAGTTTAGAGCTCCTTTTTAGATAGGGCTGTAATCAGAAAAAGAACACAAGTGTATTATGGCAACTCTTTTGTACGCTCCCGAAGTTTAAATTATATTGCCCAAAGTAATGAATGACTGGAAACATCGCATTCCTTCTTAAATTATGTATAGTTTAAATTTATCTTGTGTGTCTTAGGAAATACACGTAAAGTTCGAATTTAACAGCAAGCAAAGCCATTTTTAACATAGATTTTCTGTGGAAGTCCCAAAACGGAATGATTAACTGTTCAAAGCTGAGTTATTCAGATTGAATATTTTTACAAAGCTACGAAAAGTTGCCATAATTGACAAATGTCGACAGACTAGATGTAAATAAATCAAAGAATAAGATGAATGCAAAATCAAATTCCAAGAATACACAGTGCTAAATATTTAAAAATATATCCAGACTATAAAATGTAAATTACATTCAGCCCTATAATTGAAATGATGTACATGATACAGCAGCGATCGTAACATCACTATATCCTTAAAAACCTAACATAAAGGTCTATCGAACACATATATACCGCTCAGATTGCAACGAATCCACTTGAAAATACATTGCGCATTATTGTCCACCTGGTTGCAACCAATATACAAGCATTGCAGTACAATTCTACCACTTGGAACGGGAAACAATGAATTTTCAGTCCGCATAAAGCCGACTTAAGTTCATGCTATTGCGAAATATCATTATTCTAGTATTTTCCTTCGGAAAAAGGAATGTGATTCAGCACGTCAATTTCGATATTACGCCATCTTAGAACACAGTTCACATAAATGCTGAATTATATTCGGCCAACATGAGAAATATATCCTGCACTTCCCTTCGCATATATAATCACGATGTATTGCATAGCTACAAAAACACTTACTCTTTAAATAGCAGAGTACGTAGGAACTATTAATTCGTGTCAAATTTAAGGCTGAGTTTATCTATTGACTAAGCTCATCTAGTAGGCTTTGGCGCCGATCAAATTACATTAGCGTGGACTTTGAGATTGATAATTGATTGGCAAGTCAAACGCTGCATCAACTGCTAATAAACTTATTGACGGAAATCTTGATGACATGTTGTATCAAATCAACAAATGTCGCTTAGCAATGCCATCCACGTACGAACACCCACACGGAAAAGCGGTCAGATCTTACAGCATGGCTATCAGAAATTCATGACTGCCACCTAGGCTCCATTATTTAAAATTTCACAATTTATTTTTGAATAGGTCAACAATCGTTTCTCCAGTAAATCCATATACTCTGGAGTTGGTTCATATAAATTTTCACATTTGGCCGTAATCACGACACAATTCTAATTAAATATATGAATTTTGATACTGTTTGAAGTGGAGAACTATTATATATATATATATATATATATATATATATATATATATATATATATATATATATATATATATATATATATATATATATATATATGAAATTTGTATTAGGTTATTTTGCACCTAGTAACAAATTAGTTCAATTTTAAACAAAATATTAAACAAAAAACATCATTAACGAATAGTATAATATCGTGCACATTAGTTTCGTACTTACTGGCGATTATTCAGTAGGAGCCGGTGTTATGTAGTCTTTGCTTCAATACTGTAGATTTACAAATTTGCATCGGAGATCGTACTGCCCAATATTACGACATTCCTCAACTTATTATACAGTTGGAAAAGGACGTAATACCGGCTCTTATTAGTGAGTCACCTGTATGCAGGAAACGAATTTGCTCGAGATATTACTCTCCGTTCATACTGTCTTTTGTTTATCCTTCTGGTCAAATTCGATACTTGGTGCGCAACACATAATATAAAATTGCATATATATCAGTTCTCTGCCACAAACTGTATTTAACTGATATATATTAAATTGAATATTGTCATGATTACCACGAAATTAGATAACTTAAATTGATCAAGACCATAGTGTGTGGTATAGTAAGAGTTCCAGGTGTTCGGAAATATTTGAAAATCTCAATTTTAGTGCATTTTAGCATAAATTGAAATCCATCATGTTGGTAGTATGCACAGACTCGGAAAATAGGAAATTAAATTCATTGTGGAGGTTAATTAAATTATTGGACATCAATTAACTCCTCATATAAAAATAAATCAAATTTTATTTTTGGACATTTGATTTTGTAAAACAATATCGTGTTTTTTTTAAATAATATTGTAAATTTTTTGGAAGTTTCTTTTGTTCGTATTGTCAAAGTTTTTTACTTGTCTTTTTGACGGATATTAGAGAGTTTTATTTGAGTTACTGAGTTGCACAAGCGGAATACTGCTTGATTCCTTCTGAATTAACTTTTCTAATAATTTATTTTACGTCAGGAATAGATGTAAAATTAACTCCACCTGAATTTTATGAAAGACTTATTTTAAAATCCATCAGGCTTGATATATCTAAGGAATTTATAAATAGTATATTTGTTGCAGAATTGCCTGCTACAGTAAGAGCAACATTGGATGTCTATGATACATTGGAACTAGAGTGGCCAAAGAAGCTCAAAGTGTTGGACAAAGTGTATCGTCAGAAGGAACCTAAGGTATATGCAGTAACAGCAGATTCACGCATGGACCAGCAACTCAGACATCTCTCAGAGGGAGTCATGAGCATAGAGAATGAATTAAGTACCCTCCGCAGGAATGTTGGTTGAATAAAAAACAATAGGGAAAGTTCCAACATAGGTAGGGTGAATTCTAGGCGCCAAAGCTCAAATTTCTAGCATTGGAGAACCGAATCGAGTGAGGGTGTTCAAGGACCACGCGAGTGGTGCATTTTGCATCGTACGCCAAGTTTGGAAAGTGTCAGGAGAGGGGATGCACGTTTTCAAAGTTGGGTAGTCCCCGATGGAACGGAAGTATTCTTCCTGTAGTCTGGTCTAAACTGCTGGAAAACAAGTGAGCCCCTGCTAAAAGGAGCCATATGGAGTGTTGCGCATGCAAGGCTCCAAGGTATGCATGTTTGAGGCATACTAAAATCATCAAAGTTATGTTCGGAAGAGTCGATAGAAGAAACGCGCGGTAATACAGTCCGTAAATCTGTAAGGTTTCAACTGGATGGTAATCTCGAAGAGGTTGCTGGATATAACAACGATAAGTTTGTTATAACAGATGAACCTAGCGGGGTAAAATTCTTAATAGACACGGGTGCAGAGGTGAGCATAGTTTGATCCGATGTGATGAAAATTGATAGACCCACATTCGATTATCAACTATGGGCTGCTAATGGATGTCCAATTGAGGTTAAGGAAGTTAAAGAATTGTCAGTGACATTGGGGCAGAATTCTTCATTTATGTGGAATTCTCTGGTCGCTGATATAAAGGATAACATCATTGGGATGGAGATTTTGATCGATTTTAATCTCGATTTAGATCACAAATCTAGGACCATTGGACAAGGCACTGGGATAGTGACTTATGTTGAGACTGGGACCTCAATAGTTAGGTCAGTGAGACTACTCAGACCCGTCGTCGCCGATGACTAGTTGGATGTCATCGAGAAACACCTGGCCGTTTTTCTACCATTCAATGCTAATCGCAAGAGTTTAAAGACAGGCATAGTACACAAAATCGAGTTGGTGGAACCACTACCCTAATCACCGAAGACTCAACCTTTAGCCAAACATAAGCAGCAGGTTGCTTTTGAAGAATTTAAGCGGTTGGGATAAGAAGGAATTTGTATGTGTTCGAATTCCAACTTTGCATCTTTACTAGTGGTTGTTCCCAAACCTGAACCATGTCAATGGAAGGTTTTTGGAAACTATCGCCTATTGAACTCGGTAACGAAAGGTGATTCATATCCTTTACCGAACCAGAGTATTTTTCTCAGGGATACAATGATGATATGATGTACATACAATATTAGATCTGCAGAAGGCGGACTATTATGTACCTATGGAGACAGAATCTATACCCTCACAGCAGTGCGATTTCCCGGAGGAGGATCGCATAAATTCTTATGTATGCCTTTTGGTTTGAAGAATGCAAGTCAGACATTCCAGCGTCTGACGGAGGAATGTCTTCAAGACTGTCCATTTGTTAGAGTGTATATAGATGATATCAATATATATATAGTCAATCTAGGGAGAATCCCTGGTAGCACTTGGACATCGTTTTGTATAAGCTGGAACATTATGGGTTGGTAGTGCAGCCAAAAAATAGCAGAATTGGTTACTCTACTGTAAAATTTCTTGGACACACAATTTTCAAGGATGGAATCAAACCCTTGGAAGAAGAGGTACAAACAATCAAGGATGTGCCAGAACACACAGCTGTACGTCAATTGCGTAAATTTTTGGGAATGATTAGATTTTATCGTCGTTTCATACCAGGTTAAGCTGGAATTTTGGGGTCGCTTACTCGACATTTAGTTCGTGAACGGAGCACGATCGAGAAGTCCTGGCCTATTTATTTTAGCCAAAACGACAAGGAAAAATTCCAGGGAGCCAACTAACCACATTAGCACCTAGTCACAGATGCGTCCGATGCAGTCATAGGGGCAGTGTTGCATCAACGGGATAATGGTATAGTCAAGCCGATTGTTTTCTATAGTCGTAAACTCCAAGAACGCGAGAAGCAATATGAAACGCTTGGAAAGGAGTTACTAGCGGTTTATTCTGCAGTGCTGCATTTTGAGCACTACCAGTTTACGATATTAACTGATCATAAAACATTGATAAGTATCCTTCGGAAAGCGAATAGTCCAAATTATTCTCGGCGGGTGAATTGACAAATAACCCGACTCGCAGAATTTGATTTCACCATAACTCATATCTCAGGAAAAGAGAACGTGTTGGCAGAAACTCTCAGTAGACTAGACGTTTCAGGTGAATATATGACTCGTTTGTAGTAACTCTTATGTAATGTTGTACATATGTTGTACACATACATGCAGGAAGATTGGAGACAAGTGGTTACTATGTGAAATCTCCTGGAGCCAAACTAGACCGTATGTAACATTAGAATTAAGGTATAAGGTAATTCAACAGCGACATGAATTTAGTCATCCTTCCATTAAGGCAACTATCAGACTGGTCACTGATAGTTATGTATGGCCTAAGATGTCGAAAGACATAAGAGCTAGGGTAAGGACATGTGCCCGATGTCAAACTTGCAAAGTTCGGAGTCATACTAAAACTGAAATTAAAACGATTGGTATTCCAGCATGGTATACCATGCATGTACATATTGATATGTAAGAAAGTATCGGAATTTCTAGCCAGAAATATTTACTCACGATGGCTGATGATTTCACAAGTCAGTTTGAGGTCGCAATCCTGAAGGACATGACAGTTAAATAATGTTTGTTGCGGAAAACTAAAATTTAAGCGTTGCGAACCTAGTAACAAATAGTTTAGTTGTTACCAGAAGGATAAACTAAAGACAGCATAAACGAAAAGTATGTCATTCACATTCATTTCGTGCTTATTGGTGACTCATTGATAGGAGCTGGTATTACGCCTTTTAACCACTATATATTTGGGTAAAGAATGTGGGATAATAGGACGGTACAATCTCCTAGACGAATGAGTAAACCGGCAATAGTGAAGCTAACATCATATAGTCTACGACAATGCGACTCCAACGATAACTCACACAATAAAATATATATACCGAGTCTATAAATGATGCTGACACTATGGCTATTGTGTTAGTAACCGATACCAACATTATTGTACCAAAAATGTACATGGTACTAACACTATGGTTTCTGAGTCGCTACATGGTAACAACATGATGGATATTAATTTATTCTATAGTTCACCAAAATTAAGAATTACAACAATTTCTGAACACCTGTTACTGCAGACAAAAAAACCAATTAGCATTGCACTTACCAAGTAATAAAGTAGTGCTTAAGAGATATAATATCAAGTTTAAATGGGGCAGTTAAATACTTTTTGTTGCAGAGAACTAATATTTATGCAAGTATGCATTAGGTGTTGCGAACCTAGTAACAAATTAGTTCTGTTGTGATCAGAAAGATAAACCAAATGAGATTATACTTTCCGTTCATGCTGCTTTCGGTTTATTCTTCCGGGCACAACTGAACTAATTTGTTATTTAGTCTTACTTATGTTTTAGCATAATAGGGTGTCGCGATATGGTGTACTGGGGAGGGTAACTACTGATCGTGTTAGTCAGTTTATGTCTGAAGTGCTTATCAGATCATTGAATACAATGGGGGTAGAAGTAAGGTACACATGTGCTTATAATCTTAGAGCTAATGGGACAGTTGAGAGACTGCACAGGGAGCTGAAGGCTGCATTACGCTGCACTGGTGGATCCAGTTAGATACATGATTTGCACATTGTTTTGTTGGCAATGCGAAAAAGATACAGAGCTCAGTTAGGAACATCCATAGCAGAACTTGTTTATGGAGAGCCATTGAGTTTACCTGGAGATCTTCTAATAGGAGATTCAAGTTGACTCGATTGGGCCTCTAATTCTGTAGATTGGTTTGTTGGAGCAATGAGAGATAACATGAGTCCTTTAGCTCTAACCAAAATTATGAGTCCAAAGTCTAAATGCCATGTATCTTCAGAATTAAAGCTGGCATCTCATGTATGTTTAACTAACGAGAACGAACAGAATTGTCTGAATCCGTTCTATAAGGGGCCATTTAAATCAATAATATGACTGATAAAAATGCCTTTATAGAATAAACGACACAGTAGAGTGTGTAGCAATGAATCGTTGCACTTCATAGTTTATATGGACGGAGGAGGAGACTCAGAATTGTATCCATCGAAGTTTTCAGAAGCCGAGGCGAAATGTGGTTCGAAAATGTGTGAGATAATGGAAGAGTCAAACAAATGTGGAAATGAAGTAAAGATAAAAACCAAGACAAATGAGAACAAAGAACAATGCATTATAAATATGAAACCTATTGGAGTTCAAGCATAACATGTTGAAACACGTTCTGGAAGAGTCATGAAGAAACCGAAGAATGTGGACTTCATAATGTATGGTTAAATATCTTAGACATAAGGGTGTATGTAGACGTTAATTAAATTATTGTGCATCAATTAACTCCTCATATAAAAATAGATCAAATTTTTTTTTGGACATTTGATGTTATCGCTGGTTTCGTAAAACAATAATTTGTTTTTAAAAAAATATTGTAAATTTGGATTATCCGCACCTGGCATCACAGAGGCTCTCTTATGTTAGTGAGTACGTTGTCGGTTCTGTTGTATCGGTATCGGGTACTAATTCAAAACCATAGCGTTGGCATCCCTTACAGATTCTGTACATAGATTATATAGAGTGAGTTAGCGTGGAAGTAGCATTTTCGTGAATTTGTATGATGTAGGCTTCACTACCACAGGTTTAAACAGTCGTACAGGAGTGTGTACCATCCTTTAATACCACATTCCTCATCCAAATATATACTGGGTAAAGAATGTAATACCGCCTCCTACTTATGAGTCGCCTGTAAGCACGGAACTAATGTGCACCAGTTTATACTTATCGTTCATTTTGTCTTTGGCTTATCTTTCTGGTCGAAATTAAACTTATTTTATACTAGGAACGCAACACCAAATACATAATTGCTTATATATTATATCTCCGTCAAAAAAGTGTCTAAAAGTTTTAACTTTTAAAATTTTTAACCCAAACATAATGCGTCAAATAACTATAAAATCTATTATTTAATATCCCTTGTACACAGAAAATGTTAAGACACGTGGATCAATATTAGCTTAGGGTTATATTTATATTTAGCTATGTGGTTTTAATTCCTAAAGGATTATCAGAACGGGATAATAGGAAGTTTAATTAACGTTCATAATAGGACAATAGGTCGAAATGAAGATTATTTTTATTGTCTTATTTTTTGTGTTCTGGTAGACGATTCAACGGGCTGTAACACTTAACTCTAGAATTAAAAGTCGAAACCTGAGTTCAACGCAAATAAACTTACATGTACGACATTGTATTACAAGTGAGATTTTGTTGACTTCAATCTTTAGGTCACGTTTCAGTAGATTGATATCAAACAGGCTCAACTCTTCATACCTAAATTTAGTTTAAAAAATAATATATATTGTACAGACTATAATCGAGCCATATGCGAAAAATCATGACGAGCGTTATATGTCATCAAGAGACCATGGTTTTTGGAGCGAATCATGTACCTGATGTTACTGTAGATCGAATGGACTTCTCAAAAATATGATATATGCCACACCAGGATCGACATTGCAATACATCTTTCATCGCCCGTTGTGTATGCACACCCGTCGTTTTGATCTGTTGGTGGTAATTTGCTCCGCGGGAAAGTTTTATATCAAGGTCCTTGCATCGCTGAATAAATTATCTCGACTTGAACTGAGCATCCTGGTTGGTAACATTAATTTGAATTGCACGAATTTGATTGAGACCTTCACTCTTCCAAGAACTTTAACACTTTGCCAGTTTAATTTTTTTCCGGTGGTCCAAACCCAACTCATTGGATACATTTATCGATCACGGAAAACACACAGGATACCACACCCTGACGTGTCAATATGCAGAAATTGGTTCCATTCATTGGTATAGAAATCTTTCATGGTGGCCTTATCCCTTTCTTGTACTATGGAACGCTGGCATACATTGAGTTGTTGACAATAGTTATGAATTTCTTTAAACAGGCCAGGTCAATGAAGTGTCTGGTGCAGGAATGTCCCAAAACTTCATGCCAGAAGACTAATATTTCTGTACGTATACATTCCAGCACAAACAATTGCACCGTTTAACAATAATTGATTGCGCGGATGGTAGCAACAATTATTTAAATCAAGTTTGCGAACCAGATGTAAACACCAATCCCATTTTATTTAACCAGGTGTCGACCAACATAACAAAACTATCGCCAGCCGCAACGCACTGACGCGTTTCGACCTTCCATGATCATCACCAGATAATGACGGCAAACTGACTATCGAAGATCAAATCGCATTAATATATATGGAAATCAAATTAAGATATGCGGCTCTCACCTCTAGCAGTCTCGCATAAGTTGAAGTTGACTGGAAATGTCGGCTTCACAATTTCCATGCAGTCACCATCAGTAACTATTTGCAGCCTTCGTCATATAAAAAAAATTATAGGCAAGAAAATTTAACAATAATTGATTGTGCGTGTAGTGGTAACAATTCTTTAAATCAAGTTTGCGAAGCTGAAGTAAACACCATTCCCATTGTATTGAACCAGTCGTCGAACAACGTAATAAAACTACTGCTAGCCGCAACGCACTGACGCGTTTCTACCTACTATGTTCATCATTAGAGTACGAAGTCAAACTGACTATCGAGGATCAAACCGCATTAAACATATATGGAAATTAAACTTATATATGCGGCTCTCAGTTCTAGCAGTCTCGCATACATTTACCTTGATTGGAAATGTCGACTTCACAATTTCCATGCAGTCACGATTATTATCTGTTATCAGCTTTTGTCACATATACATATATAGGCAATACAATTTTAAAAAAATTGATTGCACGAGTAGTGGTAACAATTCTTCGCGAAATTGAAGTAAACACCAATCCCATTGTACATAACCAGCCGTTGACCAACATAAAAAAATTTCCGACTGCCGCAACGGGCATACAAATTTCGACCTTCCGTGGTCATCATCAGAGTACGACGGCAAACTGACTATCCAGGATCCAACCGCATTGAATATATATGGCAATCAAATTTAGATAGGCGGCTCTCGCCTCAAGCAGTCTCGCATAAATTGAACTTGACTGGAAATGTCGGCTGCAAAATTTAATTGCATTAAGATCGAAAAGCGTCAGTGCCTTTTGTTTTGTTATGTTGGTTGACGACTGGTTCAATACAATGGGATTGGCGTTTACTTTAAGCTCGTATACTTGAATAATGGGATTGTAACTACCACCAGCGCAAACAATTATTGTTAAATTTTATTGCCTATATATGTATGTGTGGCGAAAGCTACAACCAGTTAATGTTCGTGACTGCATAGAAATTGTGCAGCGGACATTTCCAGTCAAGTTCAATGTATGCGAGACTGCTAGAGGTGAGAGCCGAATAACACAATTTGATTTCCATATATATTCAATGCGGTTTTGATCCTTGGTAGTCAATTTGCCGTCTTACACTGATGATGATCATGGAAGGTCGAAACACGTCAGTGCATTGCGGCTGGCGGTAGGTTTGTTATGTTGTTCGGCGACTGGCTAAATACAATGGAATTGGTGTTTACATCAAGTTCGCAAACTTGATTTAAAGAATTGTTACCACCACCCGCCCAATAAATTTTTGTTAAATTGTATTACCTATATATTTATATGTGGCGAAAATTGCAAAAAGTAAATGTTCGTGACTTTATGGAAATTGTGCAGCCGACATTTCTAGTCAATTTCAATTTATGCGAGTCTCGTGGAGGTGAGAGCCGCATATCTCAATATGGTTTCCGTATATATTCAACGCGTTTTATCATCGATAGTCAGTTTGCCGTCCTACTCTGATGATGATCAAGGAAAGTCAAAACGCGTCAGTGCGTTGCGGTTGGTGGTAGTTTTGTTATCATATTCGACGACTGGTAAAATACAATGGCATTGGTGTTTACTTCAAGCACGCAAACTTGATTTAAGGAATTGTTACCACCAACCGCGTAATAAAGTATCGTTAAATTGTATTGCTTTTATATGTATATAGGCCGAAAGCTGAAAACTGTTAATGTTCGTGACTCCATGGAAATTGTGCAAAAAAAATTTCCAGTCAAATTCAATGTATGCGAGAGTGAGATGTGAGAGCCGCATATCTTAATTTGATTTCCGTACATATTCATTGCGGTTTGATCCTCGATAGTCAGTTTGCCGTCGTACTCTGATGATGATCATGGAAGGTCGAAACGCATCAGTGGGTTGCGCCTGGCGGTAGTTTTGTTATGTTATTCGACGACTGGTTAAATACAATTGGATTGGTGATTACTTCAAGCTCGCAAACTTGATTTAAATAATTGTTACCACCTCCCGCGCAATCAATTATTGTTAAATTAAATTGCCTATATATGTATATGTGGCGAAAGCTACAACCAGTTAATATTCGTGACTGCATAGAAATTGTGCAGCCGACATTTCCAGTCAAATTCAATGTATGTGAGACTGCTAGAGGTGAGAGCCGCATATCTCAATTAGATTTCCATATATATTCAATGCGGTAGGATCCTCGATAGTCAGTTTGCCGTCGTACTCTGATGATGATCAAGGAACGTCGAACCTTGGCATTGTGTTGCAGCTGGCGGTAGTTTTGTTATGTTGGTCGGGACTGGTTAAAAACTATGGGATTGGTTTTTTACTGAGACTTCGCAAACTTGATTTAAATTATTGCACCGTTTTTACTTACCTTCGCAAAAATAGGTAGTATTGCAGTGACAAAACTTTATATTGGAAGGCGTGGCTTCGCGTTACAACAAAATGAAACTCAATATTGACAAATATAGTTTTCTGAAGGTCACATATGCTAATTCTGGTTTTACGCAATAGTTCTCGTAAATGTGATTTTAGCAAAAAAACTCTGTTAGTTTCAACCAGTTTTGATCGACATTTCTTGAACTACAAATTTAATTGTCTTTCATAGGGTTTTGTTTAATAAAAAAGGACACCCACGCGCAGTACGCCGGTAAAATGATATGGATTTCTGTGACAACGTTCAAAGCCAATATTTAGATAATTCATTTGTGAAAACAACTCTACCAAGGCATTCTGGATTTATATCTTCCTTTCTATTTCAATCATTTACATAAATTTATTACTGATGCAGCCAATACATTCTGGATTTATATATTTTGTACCACTTCTCACTAATGTGAAAATGTCATTTCTGCCGAGACAATCTGGATTTATTTTTGTGTTTATTGTGACTACTTTTATACGAGACATTTAATTTTGTTGACAATATATTCTATTTTGCCGTCTAGAGCACGATCTACTTGGATTAACAGTGAATTTTAATTTACTTTGCAGCATTATATTCAATAAATGTATGAGAATTTGACATAGCCTTTTCACATCACCCTTCGGAAAAAGGCCGAGGACTAATCATAAGCACGGATCTCAATAATACCTACCAGGCATATGTAAGAGTGGTATAGCATCACTAAATAGACAACTACCCCGTAAAACCTCTTACAATAAACACGAAACCTCCTACAATATGGTGCGAAGAAAACTGCGCCATTTTTAACTTACCCTTACATATCGTAACGTGACTTATTTGTTGTGTCGGAGTAGCCAATGCGGTAGGCATCACAGGCAAAATCAGTTGAGCCTGATTTCGTTCTTTCAGGCCTCCCTGCGCGCCCGATATTGCGTCATATCTGGAAGAGTCATGCAGCATAAAAACGATGGTGTTATGTCGTTTCTACTATGGCAATTACACAGTGGGATAGTGCCACATTTGCTTAAATCTGCTATTGTGAATGTTGTAATGTGTATAGCTGCCTGAGGATGGTGCTAAAAACTAAGCACCGAAACGTCACCAGAAACAAAAAAATAATTGAACCGCATTTCTACTAGGACGAATACAAACCCAGCCCGATCGAAGACAAAAAGGGAATAAAAATTGTGATTAATCGTATCTTTTTGAAACTGATGGTGCAAAGCTAGAACCCGCATACGCAAAACCCGGCATTGGAAAATATTAAGCTGATATTCCGAAATTAAATTTCAAAATGTGACTCAGATAGCTTGGGCAACCACTGCCTAATGCATGCCCTTGTATCTGGGGACATCTCACCATGAATTGGTTTGAGACTGTACAATTCAGAAAGCACCACTTGAGGCCCGAATCAAAAGTGATCCAAAACTCGTCTTTTATATTCTCCATATATAAGGTCGACAGGCAATTCTAATTTAAAAGCTACTGTCTGCTCAAATAACTTCTCGACAGCCACGTGCAAAATATGTGCTTCTAATGAAAATTCTTGCACTCAAACAGATTTCTCAAATATTTCGAGCCAAAACTCTAACCTATGTAAATCCAGGAGAGCAAGCACATCCTTAATTGCTGATGATGGTCGGAAAACCTCGTCAATTCGTATGAAAATACAGGAATAATTCATTCTTCTGCATCTTGAGTGTGGTCGCCATTTTGTCCTTTCCGATATGGATTGTGAATGCGAATTCCCAGAATTTCTTATAAGTGTGTTGTCCAACCTAAATATCATTATCCATAACTAAGCAGTTAAAGCGTTTATTTTAGCAGAAAATACTTTATTATTTTTCCAATGGCCTAACCTTAATTCGGTAACTTTTGCGAGGAATATCTCTTGTATTCATTTCAGCTTATGAGGGACGAATTGGAAGGTTCTCGGCAACGATCCTTCATAATTTTGAATATGCCAGTGCACAAAAGCATGGAAAATAATGAAATCCATTGAAAGAATCAACATGCACATATCCTTTTCCACGGGAAGAAAATTGTAATCGTTTTGATAACTGTTAGGTTCATGTTAGCCACGTTGGTATGGTTGATTATTCTCAGCCAGCCGCTATTAAAAATGTTGATATTTTTAAATGTTAGAATTGCCCAATTTTAAACATAAACATTTTCATTTTGTTCAGATACAACTAGCAGTTTATTCAATAACAGGCCAAATAATCCAGTACATGCACAAATACACATCGTCTGAGTCCTGTCGTAATAAAACTATTCAAACTACGGGAGAACGAGCTGCAAAAAGTTATTAACAAAAAAGGATGAGAACACTTATCTCCACAAGGCTTTCAGTGGAAGAGATGAAACGTTTATTCAATGGAAATTAGCAACAGTGTAGAGGCTCCTAACCTATTGGTGTCAGAGAACTCCATAGATGCTAGATCGTGATCAGTCTTTAAATGCACAATAGTATCTGATAAGCTTGTACTTTCATTCATATCTGCTAAATTCATACCTGCCATGTCTTGAGCTAGCTTGCTTGTGTTCTCAAATTTAAGATAAGCTTCCATGTCGATCGAATTTAATTATAAATTTGATATTTAATGTTAGGCAATCGGAATGTGAAACCTTTCACGTTACGTACAGTATGCTCGAAAACTGAAATCTGTAGAGGTTAAATTAATTATTGGACACCAATTAACCTCTCATATAAAAATAAATCAATTTTTATTTTTGGACATTTGATGTTATCGCTGGTTTCGTAAAACAATATTGTCATTTTTGAAAAATATTGTAATTTTTTTTGAAGTTCTTTTGTTCATATTGTCGAAGTTTTTAACTTGTCTTGTCGAAGAAAAAGGAGAGAGTTTTGATCTGAGTTACTGAATTGCACAAGCGGGACACTGCGTGGTTCCATCTCCGACTCTTTGTAAATAAAAAATTATAATCTTCTTGTCGATTGTTCTTTTTAATTATCAGCGAAAGAACCACAAATTTTATTTGGGTATTTAAAGTGTATATTTGTTTTAAGGTCTCAATCATTCCGATTCAGTAATCTGTGGATATCAGCGTATCCTGGTAAGCTTTCTTATTTAATATAATATATCAATTGCAAGTAATTTAATAATATTATGTCTGGTTTGTTAAATACTGAGGATACAGAGCAGTTGGCTAGTAGACTTAAGGATTGTAGCTTAAGAGAAAGTTCAGAGGAGCTTAAGTGTTCCAAGATAGATGATCATTCCGCATATATGGATTTTCCGGGCCTGGCATCCAAGAGACACCCTTATGGTAGTGACCAAAGGCCTCTACAAAAAATGGCGACCGCGCCAGGATCCTTTGTGCGGGAAGATATGATGTAGATGATCGTTTTTGCCGAAATTCTATGGATAGCAATGTTAAGCTCACCATGTAAAGACCAGACAGCCATTCTGAATGGGTCGAAGAAGCAAAATTTTATTTTTAACTAAAACGTATGACCGACCCTATAGAAAGGTTTGCCTCGGCCTGGTGCTGCTTACCTGAGCAATTAAAAAAGAATCTATTTAGACTCAGGAATTTTGTCACTGAGAACGAACCAGAAAATGCATTTGAGCTTCTAGTAGTAGAACTTCATGGACGATATCAACCCGAGAGGATTGAACGGATGACTGACTTATTACGTCAGGTAAAGATGGGAAATCTACTTCCATCTGAATTTTATGACAGACTTATTTCAAAATCCATCGGGCTTGATATATATCTGAGGATGTCATAAATAGTATATTTGTAGCAGAATTGCCTGCTAGACTAAGAGCCACCTTGGATGTATATGATACATTGGAACTAGAGTGGCCAAAGAAGCTCAAAGGGTTGGACGAAGAGTTTCGTCAGAAGGAACCTAAGGTGAATGCAGTAACCGCAGATTCACGCCTGGAGCAGCAACTCAGACATCTCTCAGTAAGACTCCTGACCATAGAGAATGAATTAAGTACTCTCCGCAGGGATGTGGGTTGGATAAAAAACAATAAGGAAAGTTCCGACAGAAGTAGGATAAATTCTCGGAGTCAACGTTCAAAGTCCAAGCATTGGAGAGGCGAATCGCGTGAGACTGTACAAGGACCACGCTAGTGGTGCATATCGCATCGCAAATACGACGAGTTTAGAAAATGTCAGGAGAGAGGATGCACGTTTCCAAAGTTGGCTGGTCCCCGATGGAAAGGAAGTAGTCTTCCTGTAGCCTGATCGAAGCTGCCGGAAAACTAATGGAGCCCCCGCTAATAGGAGCCGTAGGGGGGGGGGGTTTGCGCATACAAGGCTCCAAGGTATTAATATTCGAGGCATACTAAAATTATCGAAGTTAGGTTCGGAAGCTTTGATGGAAGAGACGCGCGGTAATACAGTCCGTAAATCTGTTAGATTTCGGCTGGACGGTAATCTTAAAGAGGTTGCTGGTTATAGCAACAATAACTTCGTTATAACTGATTAACATAGCGGCTTAAATTTCTTAATAGACACGGGTGCATAGGTGAGCATAGTTCGATCTGATGTGGTGAAAATTGATAGCCCCACATTCGATTACCAACTATGGGCTGCTAATGGAAGTCCAATTGAGGTTAAGGGAGTTAAAGAATTGTCAGTGACATTGGGGCAGCAATCTCCATTTACGTGGAATTTTCTGGTCGCTAATATAAAGGATAACATCATTGGGATAGACTTTTTGATCCATTTTAATCTCGCTTTAGATCCCAAATCTAGGACCATTAGACAAAGCACTGGAATAGTGACTTATGCTGAAACTGGGACCTCAGTAGTTAGGTCAGTGAGACTACCCAGACCCGTCGTCGCCGATGACTTGGCGCATGTCATCGAGAAACACCTGGCCGTGTTTCTGCCATTCAATGCTAAACGCAAGGATTTAAAGACAGGCATAGAAAACCAAATCGAGTTGGTGGAGCCACTACATTTTTCGCCAAAGTCTCAACCGTTAGCGCAACATAAGCAGCAGGTTGCAATTGAAGAGTTTAAGCGGTTGAGAGAAGAAGGAATTTTTAGGCGTTCAAATTCCAACTTTGCATCTCCAATAGTAGTAGTTCCCAAACCTGAACCGGGTCAATGGATGGTTTGTGGGAACTATCGTCTATTAAATTCAGTAACGAAAGGTGATTCGTATCCTCTACCGAACCAGAGTACTTTGCTCAGGAATATAATGGGGTATGAGGTATATACAACGTTAGATCTGCAGAAAGCGTACTATCAAGTACCTATGGAAGCAGAATCTATACCGCTCACAGCAGTGCGATGTCCTGGAGGAGGATCGCATAAATTCTTATGTATGCCTTTTGGGTTGAAGAATGCAAGTCAGACATTCCAGCGTCTGACAGAGGAAGTTCTTCAAGACTGTTCATTTGCTAGAGTGTAAATAGATGACATCATTATATATAGTCAATCTAGGGAGGAATACAGGGAACATTTGGACATCGTTTTGTCTATGCTGGAACATTATGAATTGGTAGTGAAACCAGAAAAGATTAGAATTGGTTGCTCTACCGTAAGATATCTTGGACACAACATTTCCAAGGATGGAATCAAGCTCTTGGAAGACAAGGTACAAGCAATCAAGGATGTGCCAGAACCTAGAACTGTACGCCAGTTGCGTAGATTTTTTGGCATGATTAGCTACTATCGTCGGTTCATACCAGGTTTAGCTGGAATTTTGGGGTCGCTAACTCGACATTTAGTTCGTGAACGGAGCACGATCAAGAAATCCTGGCCTATTAATTTTAGCCAAGACGACAAGGAAAAATTCCAGAGGGCCAAAGATCTGTTAAGCCAAATAACCACATTAGCACCTGTGGATTGGACTAAGCCGTTTGAGCTTGTCGCAGATGCTTCTGATGTAGCCATAGGAGCAGTGTTACATCAACGGGAAAATGGTATAGTCAAGCCGATTGTATTCTATAGTTGGAAACTCAAAGATCGCGAGATGCGATATGACACGCTTGGAAAGGAGTTACTTGCGTTTTATTCTGCAGTGCTGCATTTTGGGCACTACCAGTTTACGATATTAACTGATCATAAAACGTTGTTGAGTATCCTTGGGAAAGCGAATAGGCTAAATTATTCTCGGCGGGTGAATTCTCAAATAACCCGACTCGCCGAATTTGATTTTACCATTAGTCATATCTCAGGAAAAGATAATGTGGTGGCAGACACTCTCAGTAGACCAGACGTATCAGATGAAGATATGATTTGTTCAGAGTCACTAGTATGCTCTATTGTATCTTCTAATGATTTTGTCCAGCAATTGATGGAAGCACAAGGTTCTGAACCTTTAGTAGCTGTGTTGGAAAAGAATCCTGCATATACACGCAGAAAGATTGGATATAAGTGGTTATTATGTGAAATCTCCAGGAGCCAACCTAGACCTTATGTACCGCTAGAATTAAGGTATAAGGTAATTCAGCAGCTACATGAATTCAGTCATCCTTCCATTAAGGCAACTATCAGGATGGTCACTGATAGATATGTATGGCCAAAGATGTCAAAAGACATAAGAGCCTGAGTAAGGACATGTGCCCGGTGTCAAACTTGTAAAGTTTGGCGTCATACCAAAACTGAAATTAAAACGATTGGTATACCAGCGGGTCGTTTCATGCATGTTCATATTGATATAGTACAAATGCCTGAGATTTCTAGGCAAAAGTATTTACTCACGATGGTCGATCGGTTCAGTCGTCAGTTTGATGTAGCAATCCTGCAATATATGACAGCTCAAGAGGTCTTACTTGTTCTTGCATAATTAAGTTCTCGCGATATGGTGTAGCGGTAAGGGTAACTACTGACCGTGGTAGTCAGTTTATGTCTGAACTGTTTATCAGATCATTGAATACAATGGGGATAGAAGTAAGACACACATGTGCTTATAATCCCAGAGCTAATGGGATGGTTGAGAGACTGCACAGGGAGCTGAAGGCTGCATTACGCTGCACCGGTGGATCCAGGTGGATACGTGATTTGCCCATACTTTTGTTGGCAATGCGAAACAGATACAGAGTGCAGTTACGAACATCCATAGCAGAACTTGTTTATGGAGAGCCATTGAGGTTACCTGGAGATCTACTAATAGAAGCTCCAAGTTGTCTCGATTGGGCCTTTAGTTCAGTAGATTGGTTTGTTGGAGCATTGAGAGATAAAATGAGTCGTTTAGCATCAACCAAATCTAGTAGTCCAAAATCCAAATGCTATGCATCTTCAGATTTAAAGCTGGCCTCTCATGTATATATAACTAACGAAAACAGACAGAATTGTCTGACTCCATTCAATAAGGGGCCATATAAAGTCAATCATATGACTGAGAAAAATGCATTTATAGAAGTAAATGGCACTGTAGAATGTGTAACACTGGATCGCTGTATTCCACAGTTTATTTGGACGGAGGAGGAGACTGAGGAACAGTATTCACCGAAGTACCCAGAAGTTGAGGCGAGATGTGACTCAGAAATTGGTGAGAAAAATGAAGAGTCGAATAAATATGGTAAAGAAGTAAAGATTAAAACCAAGACAACTGAGAATCAAGAACAATGCGATATGAATATGAAATCTGGTGAAGTACCAGCACAACTTGTTGAAACTCGGTCTGGAAGAGTCATCAAGAAACCGAAGAATGAAGACTACATCATGTATGGTTAATCATCTTAAACATGAGGGTGTATGTAGAGGTTAATTTAATTATTGGACATCAATTAACCTCTCATATAAAAATAAATCAATTTTTATTTTTGGACATTTGATGTTATCGCTGGTTTCGTAAAACAATATTGTATTTGTTGAAAAATATTTTAATTTATTTTGAAGTTCTTTTGTTCTTATTGTCGAAGTTTTGGACTTGTCTTGTCGAAGGAAAGTGAGAGAGTTTTGATCTGAGTTGCTGAATTGCACAAGCGGGACACTGCGTGGTTCCATCTCCGACTCTTTGTGAATAAAACATTATAATCTTCTTGTCGATTTGATCTTTTTAATTATCAGCGAAAAGAACCACAAATTTGCTTTGGGTATTTAACGTAAATATTTGTTTTAAGGTCTCAATCATTCCGATTCAGTTACCTGTGGATATCAGCGTATCCTGGTAAGCTTATTTAATATAATATATCAATTGCAAGTAATTTAATAATATTGGTGTCTATTTATTAAATACTGATGATACAAGCAGTTGGCCTAAAGAATTAAGGATTGTAGCTTAAGATATAGTTCAGAGGAACTTAAGTGTTCCAAGATAGATGATCATTCCGCATATATGGATTTTCCGGGCCTGGCATCCAAGAGACCCCCTTATGGTAGTGACCAAAGGGCCTCTACAAATCGCGCACAATTCAAAGTATTTATACAGTCAAGTATTTAAACAAAGAAAATTCTGGAAAATAAATTTATAAATTCTTTTTAAATAAAATTCGTTTCAATCAGCCAAGGTGGTTTAAATTTATCAGTTAATGTCACTTTAATTTTGGCGGAGGAAATATCTTCCTCCACAACAGCATGAAGTTCAATGTTAATACGGAACTGAAACATCTAAGTCAAACGACGCCAAAATAGATATGCCAATAAATATGAAACTACATAATGGAGTGTCGATTTTGAATATAGAGTATTTAGAAAAGAAAGATGAGAGATTATGAAACATAATTGAAACATTAACTGAAACTTGGCACAGAAAGTACATTGAAATTCATTAATTTGAATTTCTTATATATTCCTTATTTAGAAAAGACAGATTGTCGAGCAAACAAGGTGGATAAGTCCTTATTCGTAATAAATCTTTGTTTAATGTGAAAATGTTAGAGTCTAGTGAACAATATGCTATTAATGATTCTGTATATACATCTTCTTTACACATCCGTATGCCCATTTAAATGACGTTGTTATTTTTCATACTTCTTAAATTCTAATTTGAACTTCATTAAAATTATGTGGTGTAAGGCGATATTTAAAAATAAATAAAATAACTCCTCTTATTTCATGGTCTAAAGCAAATTATAAAAAAACCAACTACAAATATTATTATAATCAATGTTACGATCTTGATATAAGCACCTTATCCTTTACTTACTTCTATATGTCAGTATAAACTAGTAATTGTATAGTTAGAAAAGGTAATGCATCCTGTAGACCGGTTCCTTCCTTATTGGGAACTCATCACTTACTGGCCAGTAGTTGCCGCAGACAAAGCTCAAAGCTGTGCACATCCCCTAAGGAATTTGGTGCTCTAAGCACTGAGCCACTTTGCAACACACTGCACTATACACAAGTTTCAGTTATATACTAATTAATGTAATTTCTTTAATCTACTTTTCCTTTAAGTGTAGCACATACGACAAACATTTAGATCTAAAGTACCAACTAACCATACCCAATCTGACATTACTGAACAGATACCACACTACATGGGAAAGTGGTTTTGAAACAAACCTTTTTTATAACTAAACGAACATTAGTTGCAAGGGCGGTGATAACAAATATTTTAATCAAGGTTTCGGTCTTTATATAAACACCTGACCCATTACTTGCTTAAATACCTCAGTATAAACTAAGAATTGTATAGTTTAGATAAGACAATGCATCCAGAAAACCGGTTTCATCCTTATTGAGAACTCATGACATACTGGCCAGTAGTTGCCTCAGACAAAGCTCAAAGCTGTGCAATTCTCCTTAGGAATTTGGTGCTCCAAGCACAAAGCCACCTTACAGCACACTACACTACACAATTTCCAGTTATATACTAACAAATATAAATGGGTCAGTCTATTTTTCCTTTAAGTTGAGCTCATATAGCATCCATTTAGACCCAAAGTACCCACTAACCATCCGCAATCTGTCGTTACTAAGCAGACACAACACTACATTGGAAAATGATTTCCAAATGCACATTTATATAATTAAACGAACATTTGTTGCTTTGGCCGTGATAACAATTATTTTAATCAAGGTTTGCTATCTTGATAAAAGCATTTTACCCACTAATTACTTACATATGACGACATAAACAAAAAGTGGTAAAGTGTAGAATAGACAATTCATCCAGTAGACCATTTTTGTCCTTATTAGTAACTCATCGCGTACTGGCCAGAATTTCCCGCCTCCAGGGCTCGAGCTTGGGCACATCTGCTTCAGAATTGGATGTTCGAATAACTGAGCCACCCTCCGCACTCTAAACTACCCACAATTTTCAGTCATATACTAACTAATATAACTTGGCTTGTCTATATTTCCTGTAGGTGGAGCTCATATGGAACCCATTTAGACCCAAAGTACCAACCAACATTTCCAAATCTTTTGAATTTTTTTGAGTTTCTACATTATTACGTAATCTTTTTCATACGTCTATGTTTAAGGATACTATAACGAAAAAATAGATTAAAAAGTATGTACAACTAAAATTAAAAGAAATAATGCACTGAAATGTAATCTTATTAATAATGTTTAAATAATAAGATTAGAGTTGATTTATAATTGTACTAATTCAATACCGCTAGCAATCCGTCAAAGATCAGAATTAATCGTATTGACTAAACTAAAGTGCAAACTTAGACAAGGATGCAAAATTCTAAATTATAACAGCAAAAAAATAATTTGAAACATATATTAGCAACAAATATAACTGAGTTTCAATTTCTCTGTGAAATAGGGGAACTATTTAGTAATTTAATACGTAATCCGAAGAAGGAAAGCCATATTTGCAATAATACTGATCTTTCAGATAACCAGAAATCAGAACTTATTACTGGCAGTGATACCTTAGTAAAATAAAGAAAACAATAGGATCAAATAATAATATCGATTGACAACCTACTTTAATTACGTTTAATATTTATGAATGCACTTTGCATCTTTAAAACATAATTTTGAAGGATGGAGATATACTAATCGATATTCAACCGATCTTGCCTAAACCGCGGACAAAGTTAAATAAACCAACATGTGCCAACAATAATAGAATAGGTTCTATTATTCCTTCAATTTTTAAGATATTAGAACGATTGATACTAGATCATTTGAAATATTTTGTTGTCGGTTTATTTGGATACAAGCCAATATAGCTTTACGAAAGTTTGATCGACTATTGCTAACATTCTTTCCATGTGAAAGTTTTTAATAACGCTCGATGGGATCAACCTGATGCATTAGTAGTCACTGTTGTTATTTCATAAGCTTTTGGCACAATAAATTTTGATACTATTGTGAAGGCGATTAATTCCTTGAATATTGATCCGAAAATCTTTAATTTGCTTAGGTATTATTTATATAGCAGAAGAGTCAGTATTCATGTAAATAATTTGTGATCAATATAGCTAAAAGTTGATAGTGGAGTTGCACATGGAGAAATGCCGCCGTCCATGATGTCCGTCAATTTCTATGTACTTAACAAAGAGAAATATACGATACTATTGATCAGTTCAATATTGATTATGACAAATACATTCTCGTTGTTAAACAAAAGATCAGCATATATTTGATTATCAATATATCTTTATTTTTTTGTATATACTTTCTGTGTTATTAAATTGGACGAACTATGAATTTGATCATCATATTAGTTATAATTACAAATAAGCAATTGTTAGTCAAATTTCTATTTATAAATAAAAATGCGTTTGAATTTTACCTTGATCTTTTTAATAATCAGGTCAGACAGCCTCAATGAAAATCTATTAATATTTTTATAATTAATTATTATATTAATGCTGTTCATTAAGAAGTTTTTTAAGTCTTTATTACGATGACTTTATTTAAATTTGATATAGCGTGCCAGCGATATTACTGAAAAATATTCATGTGATTTTAAAGCCCGTAACAACATTATCGTGACTTACTTATGTGCATATGATCAAAGATTTTTATTTGTCTTTGGTTACATTATTATTCTGTCTTTTAGATATTTTGGTTTGGGAAGACGCATACTTTTGTGTCTGAATTAACACTATTAATATTTTAAAAGTTATTTTGCATAGCAGTTCACTAAAATTTATAATTCTTACTGATATTACGGAAAGGATCTCAAATTCTCTTCAGCTAATTATCGTGGATATTTTTTCCAACATTTTCCCTTCTTTGGCAACCAGGGAGACGGTAAGCATACATAAATTATTATAATAAATGAATTGTAATATATTTTATTTTAACATAATGGATAACAGCAATGCAAGCGACGATACGGAGCAATTAAATGTAGGACTTAAAAATTAGTTTGATAGAATTTTCTGAGGAATTTAGATTCCTTAAGATAGATCATCATTCCGCATATATGGGTTATCCAAGCCTCGCGTCTACATGTGCATAATCGAGAAGCGTGACGAGCCAATGTAATGATATAATGCATAGTCTCTCCAAAATACTAATGCAGATATTAGGGACAAAATTTTCAGCAAGTTATGTAACTGCCCGCATTTATTTTTGCCCTTTAATGAACTACATAAAATAAGTTACATAAAAAAATAATTACACGAAAACAATATAAGAAATATATCTACAATCAGACACATTATCCTAAATAAAAATAAATTTTCTTATACTATTCAGATAGAGATTAATAAAGGTCGAAACAGGGTAAATTTTCTGTGCTATGCAATTTATATAAGCGGGGTTTATGTTAAATGCAATTCAGCATACTTCAATTGAGCAACGTTATGGTGCTTTCAATGACAGCTAGTACTGAAATCCCATCAAAACGCGTACTAAACTAGATCAGACTAGATTAAAATAATTTGACTCCTTATAAACGTGATTCATTTGTAACTACGAAAAACCGATGATTAATTAAGTATGAACTACCCATAACCAATCAAACATATTATAGGCATCTGCACTTTAGTAGTGCAAATAATCATAGCAATGGTAGTTTGGTTTAATTGATCACAGAAAGATTGTCAGAAGTGGTCTGAATAATCGCCGCTGAATTCTAAAATATTTTGAATCACTTTCATTTATATCTGTACGTGTCTGCCTCCTTGATAGATACATTTATTCTGGCCCAGACATACTAAGGCTTTAAAAAAATACTTACTATACAATGCAAATTTTTGAACTTCAATTATGGCCGATTAACTTTCGACAATTTGAAGCATTACATACCATCACATCATTAGGTATTCTAAGCCCAAACTATGTGAAACTGTTATCCACGTTCGAGGCATTTCAATTAGTATGTATTTTAAATACCCATACGACAATATAGAAAGCCCTAAATTGCAAGGCAGCAATTCCCATTCCATATACTTACAGACATATGCGAATATATATATATATATATATATATATATATATATATATATATACAGTTATATAAAAGGAAATGCTTCAATGGTATTTCTTCCGCGCATCTCATCCGTCAAATAAGTAGTTGTTGAAAAACGTAACAGAACTACCGCCAGTCGCATATCTAATTTTCCTTTTCATATATACGCAATGCGGTGTAATCCTCGTTATTCAATTTTCCGTCATACTCGTTTGATGAACATGGAAACTCGAAAGGCGCTAGTTTGTGTGAATGGTGGTAGTTTTGTTACGCTGTTCGACGACTGGAAAATGCAATGGGATTGGATTGTTTTACTTGAAGCTCGCGAACATGTTATAAAGCATTGTTGCCACCTCACGCAACTCAACTACTGTTTAAATTCTTGGTTGCTAATGTTAAGCTGATGATTGTCCTTTGCTTTACTTATTAATAGATTCTAGGAAGTCATTCCTAAAGGACAAATTAAATGACCTGCGCAAACTGCTGCATTAGCATAACCTCCTATATAAATTTACGACTAGATGAAAATCGGCTAATAGTTAATGGAATGAGAATCGTTGGTGCAACTGAAAATGTTTAATACTAAATGCATTATTTAGATTACGATGGCGTATATTAATTTGTCTCTAAATAACCCAAGACATTATAATTTAAATATGCCACAATGTGATTATTGAAACCCAGCGAAAACATTGTGTAATCTAAATTTATATTACAGCGCTCTGATTTCAGTTCATTTTGATTTTGAACTACGTCTACTGCTTTGTCACATTCTGCATCTGTTTCAATTAAGTATGTTTCCTTCAACGGCAATTAATCCTCTAGCAAACATCGTCTCAACCATTGCGCGAGCATGCTAATCCTAGAAGATTTAATTATCCAATGCAAAAATAATATGAATCCAGATGAATCGTATAGGGCGAGAGAGTTACAAATTTAGAGAACTAGTAATAGTAGATTATGTAGTACTAGTTCATATGGCAGAAACACAGTCGAAACGCAAAAATGAAAAAGAGATTTTTGATACATCCTGTTTGCCAAATGGCTGATTTAATCGTTGCGACAGGATTTCAGCCGCCATATTATTGAATGAGGTGTCGGTTTTAGCAACATTACTATGGATAACTGGTGTCACATCTACGTTCCGCGGTATTAAATAAAAGGAGGGCGAATACACAGAGCATTCATGTGTAGAATAATCAGAAATCTTTCTGTCAAGAAATAGTTTGCTTTTCATTTTTGAAAAGAATCATATTAATGAAGACTCCCCCTGTGCTCATAAAACCTAAAGGTTTTAGCTAAAAGGTAAGAAAAACAGATACCATCTTTTTGTGGCGTCTAAGCTGACTCGTAGAGTGAGCAGGAAATCCGAATAATCTCAAAATCATGCTTGGCCGTAGAAAATAAAAATTGAACCGTGTGAAGTTATACTTTTTTCTAAAACACGAGGTCAGAAAATCAGGTAGAATTAGGTCATATTATCGTTTTCAAATGGCAAATTCCAAGTGCTATGGAAGTGAATATTTTGATGGATTTTAAGAGCCCAGCGATTGTAGTGTTTCGCTGTGCGATTATGTTAAGCTTGGAAGATGGATGCATCCTTCTTTGGTAGTTAGGTCACGAATGGAGAAGTATCTCTCACCCATTAGCTAGGCGTAATTCGTCGGGTAAAGGCAAAACTCCAAATATTAGGACAGGCAGGGTTGATTGTGTACTAAAGGCTCCAATTAGTGCCTATTTGTGTTATCCTGTAATTATCGTATTTATGATTATAAGTTCATGCTTTTACCCAACTTAAACCTATGCAAAATTTTGCAAACAATCGCCTGAAATTACGTCTTACGAATTGTTTTAAGCTTGATGTTAGCTTTACTACTGCAGGTTTACACATTTGTATAGGATATTGTACCGTCCTATTATCTTACATTCTTCACCTAAATATATAGCAGTTAGAGGTCTTATTACCGGCTCCTACTGATAAGTCGCCAGCAAGCACGAAACGAATGCGCATTAGATTATACATATCGTTCATGCTGTATTTGGTTTATCCTTCTGGTCATAACTGAATTAATTTGTCACTAGGTTCTCAACACCTAATACATACTTGAATAAAGACAGGTTTGTATACTGCGAGCTTCATTTGGCAGGTAGTATGAGCTAATTGTAAGAAGCGACGATCGCACTATTAGTATAGAAAACCTTTCAAAGTTATAGTAAGTAAGTTATAATTAATTATGATGAGTTTATATGTTCTTTATAAATATACTACTTGTTAATAAATTGATTGATAATTTATATTTCACACTTAAAATATTCATGGTTTAATTCTTCGTGCAATAATGTATATATTTACGTGTTGTTTATATTTAATGCGATGCAATTTTAAAATCCTTTTGCGTTAGTTATCATCTTTTGATTCAACACCACAGGGGTTTTAATTCTTGTAAGAAATTTCTCGTCTGACTTTTATTTATTTCACTTTAATTTCTTAAAGCAGAATATTATCAACTCAACGGTCATTAGAAAATTTATCCAGGTTTCAATTTACAATGGGTACGAAAACTTATTCATTTCCCACATCCCTACGCATATATACAGCATTAAATAGAATATTAGTTATGTCATGATATAAAAAGTGCATGGTCTACATGCATACATTTAGTCCTCCTCTTTGTCTGGCTCTTGCATAGAGAAATTGACATGCTACAACCATAAATTAATTTTGATAGGCATACACGTGAATGTAATGATAATTAATTGCATGATTACTAGCAATGGACTACTTCTACTTATTGAACCATCAGCTAGGCATAAGTATAAATGAAGCAGTTCAAATTAAATGTAAAATTTATTTTATTAATTGCTCCAACCTTTCCATGATGACCTGTTGACTAACAAAGATACTCGCTAACAATTACCGAAATATTTCAAAAGAATATGTGGGGTAGAATATAATATACTTTGCTAAGCACAATGGTAATGTAATTTTAAAATATTTACTCATGTTGATTATAATTTGCTTACATTCTAATTTTGGCATATATCGCATACATCAGTATATTTAAAATTCTACTCTAAGGGAGGATTCAGAAGACACTTGATTAATAAGACAGCATTAACTAAGCATCTCCACTGGATTAGGACCGCCAAAATATACCACAGGTCTTCGCCTATTAAAATTCTCTTTGATTTGTGAGAGTCCGTTTCGGAGTAAAAAAATACGAATGTCATGAATAACGAAATCCGGCTATGAGATTAAACTCCTCTCTATTCTGCTGGTCGATAAGTCTATCGAATTTACTTTGGGATCCCCGCATTTTTAAAGTACGCCTTCCTATAAACTGACCGATGTCCAACACGACAAAAAATATACAAAAGCATTCCGGAATTGAAATAAAAGACCAGACATCTCCTAAGCCCAAGCTGCAAAAGTCCAGCAGTATACTTAAATTAAAACTGAATGATTTCGTGCTTACTGATATAAACTACTGATTTCAGCCAAATGAAGCTGTATCAAGGCTTAAGGCCTCCAGTATCAGTAGAAATCGTAGGCGCTCTAATCCTTTTCCGTCTGACGCCAGAAAGCCGTCCGGTATAATTTTATTTTGAGTAGCAAAGTTCGTTGTAAATACCGCTTTAGATAAGCATAGATTAAGACTGTAACAGATGGAATTGAAAAAGCGCAATTAAAATCTATTGGAAACTATTCTTATTTTGTCGTCAACGGCATGACAATAATGAAATAATTGAGATCAACAGGGAGATTTAAGCATCTGACAATATTACTTGATTCATGTCGCATTATATATATGCCGCAGAAATTGTTTGCACCAAATGTGTAGAAAAAAATCAAAATTGCCCAAACTGAAATCCAATAAGTATTTGTGCGTTTTTGCAATTCTGGAAATGAAGAATAGTCAAAGTCCTGTAAGCTATAGTCCTTATTATTCTATTATACTGGATAATTAAATTTTGAATTTATAAAATAGATTTGACTGCACAAATTTAATTATAGTGTAAGGGTCTTTTTCGGGGTCCTTATCTCCCTACATAGGATTGGTAGCGGCTGTGGAGATCCGCGCTTATGATGAAACGCCGGCATTTTCCCGATGGGTGATGTGAGAAGGCTAATACGAATGATCACAAATATATTGTATACAACGTTGCATGGAAAATTCATAGTTAGGCCAAATTGGCGGTGCTCTAGACGTGTGAAGGACGATAAATCCTCCGTTAAAAGTAAAGAAACATTAACTAATAAATTTAAACCACTTTGGCTCATTGTAACAAATTTTATTTAAAAAGAATTTTTTCTTATAATTTCGAGAACATTCTTTGTTTAAAATCTTGACTTTGAATTGTGCGCCATTTTCAGTTTACAAGAATCACGGTCCTCGACTGGTTGTATCTTACTTTACTCTGCTGCAATTATCCCATTTTCTTCATTAAAAACTGATCAATTTCTACAATATATATCTGCTTATACTGTCTTGTATTTTTATTAATGCACGCATAGAAAGGACGTTCTGGAACAGGTTATTTAATAATTCTGTTGTTCACGTATATCTCCTTCCAGATTATTTGTTTGTCTGTTTTGTACAAGACAGGTTTCACATCCCGATTTGCCTAACATTAAGTGTCAATTAAATAATTAAACTTCACAGATATGGATGCTAATCTTAAATTTGAGGACACTAGCAAATTAGTGCAAGATATTGCGGTTTTTCAATTTAGCAGACAAGAATGAAAATATAGGCTTATCAGATTCTAATGTAAATTTTAGGACTACAAGCGATCTGGCATCTATGGGGTACGCAGACGCGAATAGGTTAAGAGCCTCTAGAGAATTTGGCGACCGCGCCAGACCAAGAATTTTAAGTCTATCGCAGTATAAATTAGTGAAACATTCAAGTTGGATCGGAGATACCAAAATGATATTTAATGCTTATAATATTGTAAATCCCATGGAGAAATTTGTTGCAGCATGGATGGCATTGCCTGAAAATTTCCGAAATGCTTTGGAAAATTTTAGAGACAGAACTGTGAAAGAAAAACCGTACAATGCATTTGAGTTACTAATGGCTGAAATTCAACAGAGAAATCAGTCTGGAAGATCGGCGCAAATGTGCGAATTATTATCCTTAGAAAAAATGGGGCGTCAATTACCGTCCGAATTTTATGAACGCCTTTGCACAAAAGGTTCCAGGTTGAATATATCCAGAGATGTTGTTAACTCAATTTTCACAGCTGAGCTACCAATTAGGCTTAGAACCACATTGGAAGTATTTGACACTATGAGCATTGATTGGCCAACAAAACTCAGAGGGTTAGACGGGGTGTTAAACAGCAGGAACCGCAAGTACATGCTGTAATAGCAGATTCTGTCATGGTGCAGCCAGTCAGGGCAGATACCGAAAACAACCTGACTATACAAGAAACCTTGCGTTTCTTATGTAGAGAAGTTGCTAGTTTACGTAGTGACAATGCACAACTTCGGAGTCAGGATAAGTATAATAGACGTCGAGGGAGTCACTCGCGTCAACGCTTCGAAGGGCCACGCGGATGGTGCGGCGACAAAATATAAATACCCGTACAAGGCTCCTAGATAGCCTGCTTAAAGGTACTTAAGGCACAGATTGGAAATGCAACGGGACAGATAGCACCGATACGAAGGCAAAGAGGTCCGATTCTTACTAAGCGAGATCTGGAAAACATTGCCGGATTATCCTTCAACAAGTTCATTATTAAAGATGTATTATCTGGAATAGAATTTCTCATCGATATGGGTACTGAGGTAAGCCTAGTTAGGTCAGACGTGGTGGTAGCAGATTGCCCTACATTTGATTATCAACTATGGGCCGCTAACGGTGGTCCGATGCAGGAAAGGGATGAAAGAAATGTCGGTTTACGTTAGGCTAGAAATCTTCCTTTAAATGGAGATTTTCTAGTGGCCGATGTCAAGGACCATACGGTGGCATGGATTTCTTGATAAATTCTGGCGACATTAGACCCCAAAGCTGGGACTATCGCAGAAGGCGTAGGGATATCAACACCTACTGATTCTAACACGTCGGCAGTTAGAACAGTTCTTTTACCAAGTCCAACGGTCGCACATGACTATGCCGATATCATTGTGAAGCACCTAGCAGTGTTTCAGCCTTCCAGTGCCCAAAGGATAGGATTGAAGACAGGAGTAGAACACCAATTAGAATTGTTGGCTCCGTTGCCTTGTCCACAAAAGGCGCCACCATTGGTACAACACAAGCAACATGTTGCTTTGTCTGAATTTCACCAACTGCGCAAAGAGTGGATTTGTAGAAGGTCAAATTCCAATTTTGCCTCCCCAATAGTGATAGTTCCCAAACCTGATCCGGGTCAATGTAGGGTTTGTGGAAATTATCGTCTTTTAAACTCAGTGACGAAGGATGGTTCTTGTCCTCTCCCTAACCATAGTACTTTACTGCGAGACATAATGTGATATGAGGTTTATTTGACTTTAGATTTCCAGAAAGCGAACTATCATATACCAATGGAGGAAAGTGCGGTGGCACTCACCGCAGTCAGATTTCTAGGTGGGGGGTCGGCTGAATTTCTTTGAGTGTCTTTGGGTTCGAAATATGCCAGCATTTGGCTGAAGAAATCCTTCAGAATTTTCCATTTGCGAGGGTATATATAGACGACATTATAATTTTTATTCGCTCACGAAATGAACATCGTACGCATTTGGATACGGTTTTGACAAGGCTGGAACAATATGGATTAGTGGTCAAACCAAATAAGAGTAAAATCGGATGCTCTTCAGTTAAATATTTTGGTATTATACTTTCAAAAGACTGAATTAATCCTTTGGAAAATAAGATCCAAACTATTAAGGATGTAACGGAGCCCCGAACCGTACGCCTGTTGCGAAGGTTCTTGGGCATGATCAGCTATTATCGTCGATTTATTCCAGGTCTAGCCGTAATTCTTGGATCGTTAACATCGTTAAGGTTGCCTGGACATCTTCTAATAGAAAATCCAAGTAATCTTGATTGGTCTTCTAGTTATGTAGATTGGTTCGTAGGAGCACTTAGAGATATGATGTGTCGTTTGGCTCCGACCAAGACTAGAAAAGCAAAAACCAAATGCTATGTGTCCTCTGATCTAAAATAGGCTTCCCATGTGTATATAACTAATGAAAATAGAAAGAACTACCTGACACCATTTTATAAAGTACCATACAAGATCAAGAGGATGACTGACAAAAATGTCATCATAGAATTAAATGGAATTGAGGATTGTGTTACGTTGGATCGTTGCATTCTCCAGTTTATCTGGATAGACAATATCACTGAATTAACAGATGAGTTGAATGACCGTCGTTCTATGGGCAAATCTGATGTGTGCAATCCCACCATACAGATACATAACGAAATGCAGAACTCAAAAGATGCGTTGTCTAATATAGTAAAATCTTATTCTACCAGTTTACAGCATGAAAAGTATTTTGCAATACCAGATGATATGGAAGAACCAGTAAAAACTGTACCGGTCCAGATGACGACTTCAGGGGCACCATTATACGCAATTCGTTCTGGAAGAGTGCCACGTCAGCCGAAGAATCCTGATTACGTCTATTACTACCCGTCTTTTTTTGAGAAGGTGGTGTATGTGGAGGAAGATAAATCCTCCACCAAAATCAAAATAACATTAACTAATAAATTTAAACCACTTTGGCTGATTCTAACGAATTTTATTTAAAAATATTTTTTTCTTTTTATTTCCAGAACATTCTTTGTTTAAATACTTGACTTTGAACTGTGTGCCATTTTCAGTTTTCGAGCGTCACGGTCGTCGACTGGTTGTATCTTCCTTTGGTCTGCTGCAATTATCACATTTTCTTCATTAAAAACTGATCAACTTATATAATACATATCTGCTTATACTGTCTTGTATTTTTATTAATGTACGCATAGAAGGAACGTTCTGGAACATGTAATTTAATAATTCTGTTGTTCACGTATATCTTCTTCAGGATTATTTGTTTGGGTGTTTTGTACGAGACAGATTTCACATCCTGATTTTCCTAACATTAAGTGTCAATTAAATAATTAAACTTCACAAATATGGATCCTGATCTTAAATTTGAGGACACTAGCAAGATAGGGCAAGATATTGCAGGTTTGAATTTAGCAGATTCGAATAAAAATATAAACTTATCAGATTCTACTGTAAATTTTAGGACCACAAGCGATCTGGAATCTATGGGGTTCTCAGATGCGAATAGGTTAGGAGCCTCTACAGACGGCAACAAAACGAAATACTGTCAACACATTGAATGTCTTATACACAAGTCACAGTTAAACAAAATTGTCCGTGCTCTAGACGGCAAACTGATGAAATACTGTTAACAAAGTTGAATGTCTTATACACAAGTCACAGTTAAACAAAACTATCCGTACTCTAGAGGGCAAACGAATGAAATACTGTTAACAAAGTTGAATGTATTATACACAAGCAATTATTCTTTCACAAATGTCTGAATTGTGTTGAATACATGTAACCGATTGAAAATACATGATGATATAAATAAAGTCACTGGTAAAAGTTGTCACTGATGATAAATAGATTAAAATCGTGTTAAAACGTCAATGAAAAAACTTCACAAATAATTGATCCACTGTTTGCTAAGGTTTTAACTTAATTAGTTCTAATAATCCAATTTACTCTGATATTTTAATATATAGAATTAGATGCAAACAGTAAATCACTTGTATATACTGCGACTCATCCAAAGAAGAGTGGTAATTCCACTATGACACTATAATCCACCGCATGTTCCCTGCGTATTGCGCGCGGGTGTGTATATTTAATAAACAAAACCCTATTAATTACAAATAAAATTGCAGTTCAAGAAATCTAAATTAAAACTGTTTGAAACTAACAGAGATTTTTTCTAAATTCACAGTTAAGAGAAATGTTGTGTAAAAACAGAGTTAGAATATTTGATCATAAAGAGTACCATATTTGTCAAAATTGAACATCGTTGGATTGTAATGAGGAGCCGCGTGTTACAATAGCATAGTTTTCACGAATTTAAATGTTTCTAACTTCAACGACAAATACTACGAGACAATTGAACTTATTATCTTTAGATTTTAGAAATTAAAAATTAACGAAATCATCCAAAATACATTTCTGAATCCGTTCGTTTACTGGACGGCTGCGTGCGCTTTTAGAGATCGCACACAACTGATATGTTTTGCAGTAATGTATAAAAAAATTAAATTTCTTAAACACAGATTTGGTTTTCTGTTGTCTGTGAACTGTTTATCAAGCCATAACATCGCTCGCCCAACTAAAGTACAAATCCAGGCATGCCGTATGAATTCCACTCTCACCTGGCCACCAGGATATTTAAGCAACTTCTTCAGATAATGGCACAGACAACATGAAGTGCTCTCTTTAAATAGATTGAATATTGCCCAAATTAATCAGTTAAGGCAATGTGTTTACTCCATATTTATGCTTCCTGACGCTGACGATGAACTAATCCATACCAAGCAAATTAATTTGTTAAAAACTGTCAATGCAGTGCAAGCTAAATTCATTCACTCTACCAGACCAAGTGGCAGAAAAAAGGACCAACACTATACTTGTCTTTAAGAACCTGCACATGATGCATATTGATGTATGTGAGCGATTTCACAGAGGATCACATAATGTATCACATTCACGCACGTTTTTACTGATGACTTTAGGGTTTTTGGGCCTTAAAGACGTATTGGGTTATACAATCAAACAAGCTGATTAAAGCCAACGAGATCATAACCCGTTGGCATAGAAGAGAACTCAGATATTAGTTCACCAAAGACAGAGATTAGAATATAGAAGCTAAAGCAAAGTATTTTGAAATACCATAAGAATGCGACCACAAGCTTATAGTTCAGCATAAAAAGCTACAAGAGTGCGTCTGAAATTAATAGGTTTGGTTCACGAATACCATTCCTTATCTCGCGTCTAAGAATGATATACGTGCTTAAGTTAAACAAATGCTCTTCTCTCGTACTTCAAAAATTCTTCGGAGGATAGCATAATAGAACAAGAAGAAACCCAAAAAATGATCGCCCATTTTGAAGGCAGACATCACAAATACGCCATTACACTGATTTTGTTAAATTCTTCCGCCAAACCGGCGGTTATTAGCTCACGCAGTTCCTTTTTACTTCTATTCCTCAAATCCTAATTAGATCAGGAGTGGGGTCATCAAAAATATTGCCTAAATGTACACAAAGTTCATTCACATACCAGAATTCAAGCGACAATTCTACGGTAGTAGGCCATCGCCTCCTCGATATGTAATCTTTTAACCAAGATACAGTCGGTAATGCCAAATGAATGAATTCACAACAAGCACAGAAATACTAAAAACAAAATTTAAGAACTTTTATATAATGTGATAGCTCTGGTCCGAGCATTTTGTTGAATTAGCTGCATAATGAAATCAACGGCAATCACGAAGATTTACGATTTCCAAGCATGTTCAATGATTAAATCAAATACATTTTTGAAGAAATGATCTATATCTTAAATGGGTGGTGAAGAGTTTCTGCATAAATGCTAACGACACAAAAAACCAGATTGAATACACAGAACTTAATGTATACCAAGACAAAACTGATGACTCTCCTACCAGGTTAGATTAGTAAGCTAACTAATGCCAAATGTCCACACCGGGAGAGATATGTTGAACTCAACAAAAATTGTATCGACGAAATTATTAAACAACGTACTAGAAAGGGCACGACCTTGTTGAACGCAGAAGCTAATCTAAAAGAAGTACGAAAGTCTATTAATAATTTCAATACATACGATTTTATTACAGGCTTCGAGAATTTGAACAATTTTGGCAAGGTTGATAAACATAGTCGAAGCTTGCCGCCAGACTTTTCGCAACACAAAATCGAAAACGGCTAGGTAGTTAGAAAGAACAATACTTATTTGCTGTTGCAATCAGCAGCGAAATTGGAGAATGCGTCATGGTGTACAAACTTTATCCAAGCTTACAAATTTGCGTTGAATCTCTTTCTGGATTGACTTAGTTCGCTTCTACCGATATTCACGAATCGTTCTTTGAGTAATAGCGCTGATCACCTATGGTGAATACAGGGCAAATATATATCACGATTATTGGCATGAGTGCAATGTCATAACTTTTGTGGTAGACACAAAAAATGCAATTTTACTCTCATTTTGGAACGATTCTTCCCCCCAGATTACAAAAATTAACTCGTGTAGCTTACATGACTTGAAGAGCCCAGAAATGATACTTATTCAAATACAAATGTCATACAAAATGGTTAGGCGCAAGCTGATGAATGTAGCTGCAGAAAGCCAAGTATGTCAGAAAATTTTGTTTGAAACATCTATCCAGAGCCAACGGAGTTTACTGTTAGAGGATTTTCCAAAAAATCTATCACTATTGTGTCACTCTGCACAATTATAGGCTTCGGAGCAGTACTGGCCATAACGTCAAATCGAGCGAAATTTAGATTTATTTCTTAATTGTAATAAATGATACTTAACCTTTCCGCCAGAAGAACAGCATCTTCCGCATGTTCCAGGTCAGAAGGCCGGCTCTACCACCCATCTCAGTTCCAGAGTTTTTCTGTGACCTAGATAAAGACTAAATGAACAGTATAATTTAACAAGATTGTTTCAGTTACATGGACATGTAAAATGCCAGAAAAAATTTTAAAAATTTGTGAAAGAACAAAACCTGCTATAACAAGTCGAAGATAGTTAGCTTTTAAATTTTACACGCCACGATCATATATATATATATATATATATATATATATATATATATATATATATATATATTATGGTTCAATATCTATTCGAAACAATGCTTAGTTCAACTTGGATCACATATTCCACTACCATTGAATCCTTTTGGATTCAAATGCATGACATGATATAACATGGGGCAAATTTTACCAAGTTAGTAGACTAAATATTTGTTATGAAAACATTTTTAGATGTATAGTAACACGCAACTCCTAATCCCATTTAACTCTCTGTTCTCTAGTACACTCCATTGGATACCTTTTAATAGTCATTCAAAAAATGTTGAAAACTGAAAAAAAAATCAATCGATTCCGTTGGATATGCTTTTTGTAAATTGATTGTCATCTATGCCAGTTCATAAAAATTTGGTGTATTAATATATATCTCGTAAAAAGATCAAGTATTTCTTTAAATCAAGTTTGCGACCTTGAAGTAAACAACGATTCAATTTTCATTTAACCAGTCGTCAATAGACAGCAAAACTACAGTCAGTCACAGGTATTGCGCGTTTCAAACTTGCATGGTTATCAACAGAGTGCGGCGGCAAACTGACTAGCGAGACTATTAGAGGTGAGAGCCTCAAATTCCATTTTTTCCATATATATGCATTGAGCTTTTATCCTCGCGTGATTGACGACATGTTTTCTATGTTGCTCGACGACTCTTTAAATACAATAGGATTGGAATTTACTTCAACTGAAAAACTTGATTGAAATAATTTTTAACATTTCTCGCGTAATTAATGATTGTTTACTTGTAAAATCGTGAATTTACTTCATTGCTATCCAAATTAATATAATTTCAACAGTTTAAAACGATTTTCGTTATACAGTATTTATAATAATTTATATTGCGAAACACAATGGATATGATTTGAAAATGTATATGTGTATATGCTTGTTTCAATAAATCCATATGTTGCAATATAATCAACCTCAAATATTCGATTGTAATATGCGGATGACATTAGTGGTGATTAGTAATTACCAAAGAGTATATCGCTAAATGAACAGAATTAGAGAATAACAAATGCTCCATGTAAAAACCTATTTAGCATTAAATCTGTCAAGGCGTCACCGTGAATTCAAATACGCTATATTCTGAAGGTCTTTTAAACGTGAGCCATAATAAGTTGTAGATTGAATAATATTAACTTACATGACAAAATGATGGTATATAACATTCTGAACATCTGAATTCCGAATAACTGTTTTTTTTCGAATCGCTACGATATAAAATAACAAAACACTCCGGAAATTAATGGCAATGCTGACTTATTTCAATAATGGAACTCATTAGTGCATTTCATCGTCACCAATTGAATCTTGAAGCAGAGAATCAAAAATTACAGGACAACCAGCTGAATCTATTATTTAGTCGACAAACCGTCACTCACTGTTGACTCAAATAACATACAATAATAGTATATCGACGAGATTATGAGAAGTTACGTTGGTAGTCTTTGAACGACAAAAAACATTTATAGCATCAGCCAGAAGACTCAGCTAGTTTTCTGCCATTCCATTCTCTACCATACTGGTCAGGCCAATGTGTTTTCTATTGTTTTTATACCAAACATCAAAAATATTTTTATTAAGTTAGAACCAAAATTCCACAACCATACACTTACGCTTCATCGAAGGCGGAATATCAATACAAATACAGGTTTTAAGGAAATGTTTAAATGGAAAAACAAAATATTAAGACCAAATATCATTTTTATTCGTATCGCTAAGTTTAAAAATCTTGGATGAAATGTGAATTGTAGGATCATATATAAGACTGTTTTACCGTTGGTGGATCTATAATCGTTGAATTGGTTGCAAATACCAAATTAATCAGTTTGATTAACAAGAATTAACAAAAAAAGTTAGAAATTTGCACCCGAACAAGTTATATTTAAGCTATGGGATTGGAAATAGTGGCGCCCACCAAACGGATTATTATTGAACGTAAAATTATTCCTAACAATATCCTAGTGCAGTCTAAATTCTGTCATAGATATCAGAACACTATTATTAGAATATCACCAGAGCTGTTGCTCTCCATGGAAGTGTTGACATTAATGCGCAAATTAAATAAATTGAATTACAAAGACGAATTCTCTAGAGATTCATTTTTTCATTATATTTACATAAAAATTTTAACCATATATAACAAGCCTATCTTCTGACATATTAATTCATTGTGAATATAAATTGTCACACTGCAAGGACTCACAATATGTATTGACCATTCCCACACATTTGTGTAATTTTTTGACATCATGAAATTCGTTGAAATTGCCTCGTGGCTGTAAGAAAGAGCCTGTGCGTATAACTAAAAATTACGTCTTCTTTGAGCAGCATCGAATAAAAGCCAACTATCTGATGTTGTGAACGAAATTGACCCCACCAACGCATTATGTAATGATTGGAAGCATAAAGTACTGTTAGGAATTCCGATTTCACAACCAGACTGGTTTCCGATTCTGACTCCACTCCCGAACGGATTATCTAATGAAAAAGTAATATTAGAAAACAATTGTGTGAATTAGGAAAATTGTAAATGAAAATATTTTCTAAATGGAATAAAAATAGTTCTATCAGCGTGATAAATTGATGCGTTATTGATACAGTGTCATGAGTGATGACGAGGAGATGAACAGATAACCTTATTCAAATAATACAAATAAAAATAAGTTCCCACACATAATCTAAGCAAATTGTACTTAAAGAAAGCGCACCATCGACAATAATGCTTCTTTGCTGTTAAATAGTTTCAAAAACTGTCATATGTATATGAATTGTACAATAGCAACATACCACTTATTCCAAACCTAATTGAAATACATTCGTTAAATGCATACTTATTTAAAAGATACCTTTATAGCTATTCTATTATGAAGAATCGCAGACGTCTAGTTAGAATTGCACATGGAAGAGATGGAAAACAGTTTAAAATACCGTATAGTTACGCGATATATTATCTCAATCTTCGATGACTGCTGTGAATCACCAGAGTTGCCTCAGTAACGTTGCAAGCTGGTTGTCAAAGGGATTATTTAAATTCTTTAAATCACTTTTGCGCGCTTGAAGTAAACACCAATCCAATTGTATTTAACCAGTCATCAAACAAGATAACATAAGTACCGCCAGCCGCAACGCACCGACGCGTTTCTACCTTCCTTGATCATCATCAGAGTAGGATAGCAAATTGATTATCGAGGATCAAACTGAACTGAATATATATGGAAATCAAATTTAGATATGCGGCTCTCACCTCTTGCAGCCTAGCATACATTGAACTTGACTGGAAATGTCGGATGCACAATTTCTTTCCAATCACGAACATTAACTCTGTGTAGCTTTTGCCACATAAATATATATAGACAATACAATTATACAATATTTGATTGCGTGGGTGGTGGTAACAAGTCTTAAATCAAGTATGCGAGCTTGAATTAAATACCAATCCCATTGTATTTAATCAGTCGTCCAACAACATATGAAAACTACCGCCAGCCGCAACGCACTGATGCGTTTCGACCTTCCATGATCGTCATCAGGTTACGACGGAAAACTGACTATCGAGGACCAAACCGCATTGATAATATATGGTAATCGAAACGCGTCAGTGCGTTGCGGCTGGCGGTAATTTTTTATGTTGTTCGACGACTGGTTAAAAACAATGGGATTGGTGTTTACTTCAAGCTCGCAAACATGATTTAAAGAATTGTTACCGCCACCCGCGCAATCAATTATCGCTTAATTGGATTCTTTAAATGTTGGTGTCAGCGCAATCAGCATTTCTCATATATGTGTCACAGTGATGACTCACTAAATTGTAGCATAGTTCAATTAGTGTCCTTGTTATATTTTTATCTGGGTCATGCAAATGACTCTCAATTAATCCAGCATAGTGGAAAGAAAGATGATCGAAAACATACTTTTGTGCTGCAATAAATGAGCAAAAGTTTCTAGGCGATGATAAATTGCTAACAGCAGCTGCAGAAAGATTAATATATGCGGAAGTCTCCGCTGTAGCCGATCTTGTCAGCGGAAATACGGAATCTAGACAGAGTTCGTTGGCACATAACAGCACCGCGCTATTTTTCAGATAACCGTTATCGAGGCATCTAATTTTATTTTAAACACTATAGAGGAGTCGTGACACAGTTTATGAATGCCTAAAGCATATCCACTTTTTTAATCAAATCAGAGTCGCCAAAATATACAGATTCAAAATTACTCTGGTATATAGTGCGTCCAATCCAAGGAGTTTTGTAAAATCAAATAAAGCATCCACAATGAAGCAGAACAAATACGACAAAGCTATCTCTCCAAAAATGTTGCAATAATACATTTACCTGTGATAAACTACAATTGGTTACTGCAACTATTCTCGGAAGTATTCTTAAAGAGAAAAAAGCGAACTAAATAAAGCCAGGTAGCATTTTGATCAAGAATGAGATTTGTGAGTCTGAACCAATATATCTGACACAATCTTGATTTGCGTGACCGGTGTCAGCGGATCAACATCACTACATTACAATAAGACTCTAACGCTTTCGATACTTTGCCACGCAAGACATTGGCCGGTGTACCCATAAGCGTGTATCTCGATAAATTTGGCCGTAGACTACGAAGGTCGACAAGGATATGGCATGGTTTTGATACACCGCAGACTAGAGGTTTCTGGATAGCTTTGTAAATTTAAGCATTTCTTCTGTATGTTTGGAATGATTGCCAGCCTATATTTATTCACATTAATTAAGGGCATATTTTACGGGCTGACCAGTCCAATTCAGAAGCTCCTAGATTTATCTTCATCAACGAACCATTCAAATAAACGCTAATCCCGATGGTCGGTGCATTCTTTGAGAAAGTCAATTACACATCTTGCTCGCATGGATATTGAAGCGCAAAAGAATTAAATAACCAATTGCGAAATTTGATAATATTTTTCGCGCCGAAATCTCACTAAACTGAGATATTTGAGAGGTTAAGTATGCGTGATTTTTATATGAACACCGGGAACAATAAAGATGTCTGATTACATTTGTGTTTTTACTATAGGATCATTAAGTGCCTATTATGAGGGAGACTTTGATGTCTGTTTATGTATTCATGTATCTAAAGATTTAATTTTGAGGCAAAATCCCAACCTGCTAGAAATTATTTGTTATTTATAAACAAGCTCAAGTAATTGCTCCTTGATAAGCGACAGTTTAAAACGTGAGTCCGTGTGGTATCGTTTCCGATTCTTTGTCTAATACAAGCCAGTCCCGAATGAACAAGATTATTTAAATAAATTACTGCTAAAGTAAAATAGTTAATTTTGAAGTATTCAATGGAAATCTTACATGATCGAAAATTTTAACACTGCATAGATAAAAATTAAATGCGAACGAATAAATTACCGTCAAATCTAGTGATATTTGTAAACTAAAAAATAATACAACGAAATATATTCTATAGATACGTGCAAACATATATATATATATATATATATATAAATACAAACATACATACATGGATATATCTATACATACACACATACCTGAATACACACATACATACCAACGTACATACATATGTAAAAAAATACAAAGGTGCATACCTTCATGCATACATACATACACACATACAAACGCACATACATATGTATGTCATGAAAAATAGGTAGGTAGAAATGGTTAATGAAAGCTCATGAGTAATGGCAGGGGTCATTATATTTATGTCATCACAACGAAGCAGGGCTCATCAGATTTGCAGCATTTTACATTCATACAGAATACAAGATGTGCCTGTACCACAAGGTAAAATTATGAAATAATAAAAACGTATCTTTGAGAAAAAAAATTGCTTAACAAACGTATATAATTTTCACGTCCAATGCATGTATAAGAAGAAACATCGTCCTAAACTGTAACGTAAAATATATCAAAAATATTGCGAGAATAAATTTGATTTTAACAAGAAGAAAAACACTGCTTTACCAGTAAACAATTAGTTATGTCTAAACCAAGATTAGATGTTAGTTATTAATAAAAAATTGGTCGAAATATAGCGTGATTAGTTCATTTCGTAAACAAAAACATACCATTGGAATTCGAATTCCCGAAACATATGTGAAGACACGTATGTAACAATGGAACATGAGTTGATTTCTACGCAAGATTTTTTCCACTCTCGAGCACAAATTATTACTGCTTTTTAATTTATTCGGAAGAAGATAAGCTGGCTTCAATTATAGAATTTGTTTCCCATTCTCGGGACTATTCTGTACAGGTGAACTAAGAAATATTTTCTTCGCAAATTCATCCGTCGTCGTTGGTGTTTTTGTCGTCGTCGTTTCTGTTATTGTCGTCGTTGTTGATTTTGTTGTCGTCGCCGACGTTGTTGTCATTGCTGCATACGGTTTGGGTGATTGATCTTCTTCTGGGTTTACTTTGTCTCTTATATGAAATGTGACAGCATTAATTTCGTCTATCTGATAATATATACGTGCTACTTGCAGAATCAACAGGAAATTTACAATCGGCTTCTTTCTCCAAAATGTATTCCATTAGTAGCTGATATAATTAGACTTGTCATGCACGATCTTTTGTTTTATTCTGTCTTATTTATATACTTCATGATATGCTTACTTACGATTGGACTATCTTTGATAAATGCATAATTTGCTGATTCAAGATAACCAACCACCCCATATCTAAGCACATATTGGTTTTTTCACATGACAATGATTTATCTTGTATGCTTATAAATAAGAAGAATTGCATCATTGTGCTATCTGTTACTCATCGATTTTTAAAATTTTGTGAATAATTTAAAAAATATTGAATTTCTTATTTGTGTTTGCAAAATACGCTCACAATATCTCAATGAAACTGTCCCTCCAGAGGGGTTAAGTTTTCTATATGACGCAGTAAAAAATTTGTTCTTTTGAGATCAATGCGTACACATGGGGCAATTTGTTTACAAAATATAAAAAATCAACAATCATTATCATTCAAATATCTTATTATTTATCATTATTTTGAACAAATTATTTTAAAGCTCCACGCATTAAATTACTTATGGCATGCGTTTTTAATCGTCTTAGGCAAACGTGTTTCACAATTTCGTGTGCTCGTGGAAGACTTCCCATCAGAAACAGAATATTGTGCTAAGCCATTCATTGGCGCTTCTAAAGCAGATAATCCACGTATCACGATTAATCTGAAATACAGAAAAATGAAACTAAATATTTTACCACCTGATAGACATACACAGATATGTAGACAAGATACAGAAGTAAGCCTCAAAAAAACGCTATTCCTGTTACATTCACATTCCGCCTAACAGTGTAGATAATAAATGTATATCCTCGAATAAAAGATTGTGTTGTGACTGCTCCAAAATCTATTGAGTGTTCAATTCGTGATGAAAGAAAACAACTGCCCCATTATTCAATAGCAGACCTGATCTAAATGTCTATCTTGATATTGCAGGCGAAAACTGTGTTTCATTCTGGCAGCGACGACTACCGTATTCCAAATCAATAATGAAGGCAGGTGTGGAGGAATATATTTCCTCCGCCAAAATTAAAGTGACATCAACTGATAAATTTAAACACAGCTTGGCTGATTGAAACGAATTTTATTTAAAAAGAATTTATTTTACAGAATTTTCTTTGCTTAAATATTTGATTGTATAAATACTTTGAATTGTGCGCGATTTCAGTTTTCGTGCATACTGTACGTCACTGGTAGTTACTTTCTCGTCCTGTTGCATTTATTTCATTTTCTCCATTTAACGGTTACCCGATTTCCACAATATATTCTAGTTAACACTGTCTTCTATTTTTTACTTCCAAATACATTGGGGACGTTCTGGAACAGGTAATTTATTAATTCTGTTTTCACGTCTATTTCTTTCTAGATTATTTGTTCGGGTGTTTTGTAACGTGAAAGGTTTCACATTCCGATTGCCTAACATTAAGTATCAAATTAATAATTAAATTCGATTGACATGGAAGCTCATCTTAAATTTGGGGATACTAGCAAGTTAGCTCAAGACTTGGCAGGTATGAATTTAGCAGATATGAATTTATGTAAAACCTTATCAGATTCTATTGTAAATTTAAAGACTGATCACGATCTGGCATCTACGGGGTTCTCAGACACAAATGGGTTAGGAGCCTCTACAAAATTTGGCGACCGCGCCAGTCCAAGAAAATTAAGTCTACCGCAATATATATCTGAAAAACACTACAGTTGGGTCGGGGATTCCCAAATTATATTTAGCGCTTATAATATCGTAAACCCTATGGAGAAATTTGTTGCAGCATGGATGGCATTTCCTGAAAATTTCCGAAACGCCTTGGAAAATTTTAGACACAGAACTTTAGAAGAAAAACCGTATAATGCATTTGAGTTATAAATGGCCGAAATACAAAAAAGATACCAGCCTGGAAGATCGGCACAAATATGCGAATTATTACGTTTAGAAATGTTGGGGCGTCAACTACAATCAGAGTTTTACGAACGCCTTTGCAAGAAAGCTTCCAGGTTGAATATATCCAGAGATGTGGTAAATTCTATTTTTACAGCTGAGCTACCATCTAGGCTAGTATTTAAAACTATGAATATTGATTGGCCAACAAAACTCAGAGGGCTAGACGGAGTGTATAATCAGCAGCATCCACAAGTACATGTTGTAACAGCAGATTCTGTCATGATGCAGCCAGTCAGGGCAAATGCCGAAACCAACCTGACGATACCAGACACCTTGCGTTACATATGTAGAGAAGTTGCTGGTATACGCCGAGACATATCGCAACTTCAGAGTCAGGAAAAAAATGTACTAGACCTCGAGGGAGTCATTAGCGTCAACCTTTGAAGGGCCACGCGGATGGTGTAAGGCACATTGCAAATACGGACAAAGTGCAAAGTGCCAAGATGAGAATTCTATATACACGCGGTTAGTCGGACCCAGATGGAAAGGAAGCACTAAACTGGTAGAGAGTATTCCATCACCAGGAAAAGGATAAAAACCCCGGTATTAGGAGCCGTAGGGGGGTTCCTTTGCAAAGGCTCCCAGATATGCTTTTAAAAGGCATACTTAAGGAAAAATTTTAAATGCGACAAGACCAGATAGCACCGATACAGAGGACAAGAGAGTTAGATTCTTACTAAGCGTAAATCTTGAAAACATTGCCGGATTATCCAGCAACAAATTCATTATTAAAGATGAATTATCTAGACGTTGTGGAAGCAGATTGCTACACATTTGATTGTCAGCTATGGGCCGCTAATGGTAATCCAATAGGAGTCAAAGGGATGAAAGAAATGTCGGTGACGTTAGGCCAGGAATCTTCCTTTACATGGAATTTTCTTGTAGCCGATGTCGAGGACCACATCATTGGGATGGATTTCGTGACACATTTTAAACTGCCATTAGACCCCAAAGCTAGGACTATCACAGAAGGCGTATGGGTGTCAACGCATAATAATAATAAAACACCGGCAGTTAGAACAGTTCTTTTACCCAGTCCAACGGTCGCACATTACTATGCCGATATCATTGAGAAGCACCTAGCAGTGTTTCAGCCTTTCAGTGCCAAAAGGATAGGATTGAAGACAGAAGTAGAACACCAAATAGAATTGGTGGCTCCATTGCCTTGTTCACCAAAGGCCCAACCATTGGCACAACACAAGCAACAAGTTGCTTTGTCCGAATTTCACCAATTGCGCAAAGAGGGGATTTGTAGAAGGTCAAATTTCAATTTTGCTTCCCCAATAGTGGTAGTTCCCAAACCTGAACCGGGTCAATGGAGGGTTTGTGGGAATTATCGCCTATTAAACACAGTGACGAAGGTTGATTCTTATCCTCTCCATAACCAGAGTACTTTGCTCCGAGATATAATGGTATATGAGGTTTATTCTTATTTAGATCTACAGAAAGCGAACTATCATATATCGATGGAGCAAAGTTCGATACCACTCACCGCAATCAGATTTCCAGGAGGGGGATCGCATGAATTTCTTCGAATGCCTTTTGATCTGAAAAATGCCAGTAAGACATTACAGCGTTTGCTGAAAAAATCCTTCAGAATTGTCCATTTGCGAAGGTGTACTTAGACGATATTATAATTTTTAGTCTCTCACGAGATGAACATCGTAGGCATTTGCAGACCGTATTGACCAGGGTGGAACAATATGAATTAGTGTTCAAACTTAATAAGAGTAACATCGGATGCTCTTCAGTTAAATATCTTGGTCATATACTTTCCAAAGACGAAATTTCACCCTTGCAAGATAAGATCCAAGCTATTAAGGACGTTACGGAGCCCCGAACCGTGCGCCAGTTACGAAGGAACTTGGGCATGATCAGCGGTTACCGTCGATTCATTCCAGGTCTAGCCGGAATTCTAGGATCATTGACACGCCATCTTACTCGTGTAAAGAGCACGATCAAGAAGTCTTGGCCTATAAACTAAAGTCCAGAAGACTGAGAAAAATTCCAGAAGGCCAAGGGAACGCTAATTGACATAATCACATTAGCACCTGTAGATTGGGAGAAACCTTTCGAGCTAATCACAGATGCCTCAGATGTTGCAATAGAGGCAGTGCTACAGCACAGAGATAAGGACATAGTAAGACCGACTGGGTTTTATAGCCGTAAGCTTAATGATCGAGAGGAAGGATATTATACGTTTGGTAAAGAGCTTCTAGCAGTGTATGCCGCAGTGCTACACTTTGAGCATTTCTTAGACGGTCATAAATTTAAGTTATTGACCGATCATAAGCCATTGATTAGTAAAACAGCAAGGGTTAATTACTCTTGTAGAGTAAATTCCCATATGACCCGGTTTTCAGAGTTCGATTTCACTGTGTCAATGTTGCTGGTAAAAAGAATGTGGTAGCCGATGCACTGAGCAGCCCGAATAAAGCCGATGTCGAGATGATATTTCAAGGTCCGTGGAAGAATTTAGATAATTCTATGCATGACTTAGTTAGTGAAATCGAGGAAGCGCAAGGATTGTATCCCTTTACGTTAGTCCTGTCCAAAAGACGAGGATATGTTCGTAAACTCCTGAGTGGCAAGAGGTTGTTATGCGAAACGTCTAGAAGTCAAACACGACCAAATGTACCATTGGAGTTACATGCCTAAATTATCCAAGTATTACACGACATGGAACACCCATCCATTAAAGCCACCATTCGATTAATTAATGACAGATAAGTATGGCCGCACATGTCTAAAGACATACAGGTATAGGTAAGAAACTGTGCCAAGTGTCAAACGTGTAAGGTGTGGAGACATACCAGAAACGAGATAAAGAATATTGGGTTACCAATTGGACGGTTCAGACACGTACACATAGACATTGTCGAGATGCCTGAAGTTAATGGAAACAAATACTTGCTGACTATGGTAGATAGATTTAGTCGTCAATTCAAAGTGGAGATTTTAAAAGACATGACAGCGCAAGGAGTCTTGTTTGCGTTTCTACATAATTGGATATCGCGTTATGGTGTTCCAGGAAAGATCACTAGTGACCGCGGTAGTCAATTTATGTCCGAGCTTTTAGAGAGATCCCTCAACATCATGGGAACCACTTTATTACATACTAGCGCGTACAACCAACGAGCGAATGGGATGGTAGAAAGGCTGCATCGTGAACTGAAAGCTGCATTAAGGTGTACTAGTGGAACAAGTTGGATACACAATATTCCTATAATACTACTCGCCATGCGCAACAGATATAGGGCACAATTAGGTACTTCAATAGCAAAATTGGTTTATGGAGAACCATTAAGTTTGCCTGGAGATCTTCTAATAGAAACACCAAGTAGTCTTGATTGGGCCTCTAGTTATGTACATTGGTTTGTAGGAGCACTTATAGATAAAATGTGTCGCTTGGCTTCGACCAATACTATAAAAGCAAATACCAAGTGCTACTCTAGACCTGAAGTATAGGCATGCATAATTTTTAGTACGTCTAAAATGAGTATAAATAAATCTGTCTAGGACAAGGACACTATTTTCACCACAAACAGTTTTGGAATTATGTTTTATTCATTTCCTTATGGAGAATCAACCAGCAATAATCGAAACTCAAAAAAAATATTCAGTGGATACTACACGCCGTGTTGAAGACTTCAGAGTAACGCCTCTATTCAGAATGTATCTATCAAGGAAACTGATAAGTTGTAAACTTATCAATGAAGGTAATATAATGTATTAATCATGTATGTAATAACTATTATTATAATATCGCGCAACATAAACCGTTTAGTATATCTTCTTTAATCGTTTCTGAGAGAGAGTTTGGTTAAATCTTATTTTTCTACTGATTAATACATAATGTAATAGTTGCCTTTGTAGTATAAAGTAAAGTCTTCTCCGTAACGCAATCACGCATATATAAATGCAACACTATGATTGGGTAAATACAGTTTAATAGGAATGCAATTTCATGAAGCCTATACTTTTTCAAAAGAAATGAATACGATTGTATGATAAGTTTTATACTTGAATAGGTGCCTCCTGTAATTGAATACCGTTTTATAGAAATTAGTGCTCCAATGGATATCCAATTTGTTGAATTAACGTTCAAGTTACTTTATAAAATTTAAATCTGAACTAACACTTAAATTGGATTTATGTATAAACCGAATCTACGAAAGCAGTCGTTGAAACCTAGTTAAACCTTGAGTACAGCGGTCTGATTTAAGTTAATTTTGATTTTCAACTACGTCTAGTTCGTTGTCACATTCTTAATCAGTTTCAAGTGCGTAAGTCTCCTACAACGGCAATTTATTCTCTAGAAAACATCGTCTTAATTATACATTACCTGGCCGCTAGGATGATAATCCAAGGATACTTGTCTATCCAATGTTAAAATTCTGTGAATCCAGATGAATCGGATAGAGCGGGAGAGTTACTATTCGCAGAAGCAGTAATAGTAGATTATGTGATGCTTGTTCATATAGCCGTAATATAGTTAGGACCCAAAGATGAAAAATAGACTGTTGACAGTTCATGTTTTCCAAGTGGTTCATCTAATTGTTGTGAATGGATTTCAGCCTCCATCTTAATGAATAAGGTATCGGATTTTGTAACATTAACGTCTTTAATTGGTGTCACCTCAAAGTCCTGCGATTCTAAATAAAAGGAGTGCAAATTCTTACATCATTCATGTTTGGACTATTCTGAAAATATTCTGCGGTGAAATAGTTTTCTCGTACATTGTTGAGTATAGCAAAGAATATGAGTCATAGTATGGTAGGCTCACGCAGTATTGAGAAATCTTGAAAGTTAAAGCTAAAAGGTAACAACAAAAGGAAACATTGTTCTTTGTCCTATAAGCTGATTTGTAACATGAACTGGAACTGAGACTACTCACAAAAGCATTCTTCGCCGTACAAAATGAATAATGAACCCTGTGGAGATATATATTTTGGTTAAATATGAGGTCAAAAATTCAGGCAGAATTAGGTCAAATTATCGTGGTCAATCGGCAAATTCCAAACGCCTGGAGAGGGGCTGACCCTTGCGTCGAGAAATTGATATGCAATTACTATAATTTTACTTTGATGGGCATACATACATGTTTATTATTTTGCTTAACTTCTATTTTGGCGTAGACTGCATAAATAAGCAGAGTTCAAATTCTATCGTTAGGGAGGTTCCAGAAGATACTTGAGCAATAGGACCGCATTAATCATGCATCTCCACTGGATCATGACCGCCAAACGTATACCACAGGTTTTCGTTCATTCATATTTTTCTGATTAGTGAGAGTCCCGTTCGGAGTAAAAAACCAACGGATGTCCTGAATAATGGAATCCAGCTACAATATTTCTGTCCTTACCATTCTGCATTTCAATCTGTCCATTGGAGTTCACTTGGAAGCATTGCAATATCGAAGCATGCCTTCGTATAAAATGGCCGGTTCTCAACTCGGCAAATAATCTACAAGGCCATTCCAAAATTGCCATAAAAAGCCAGCTATCTTCTAAGCCCAGGCAGCATATATCCTTCAGTTTACTTAAATTAAAACACAATGACTTCGTTCTAACAAAAATGAAGGAGCAATTTCAGCCCAATGGGGTATTCACAATGCTAATACCCCCAGTATCATTAGAAATCGTCGGTGCTCTAATCCTTTTCCAACTGGAGCCAAAGCGCGGTTCAGCAAATTCCGAAATAAAAACCACTTTAGTGAAACTCTGATTAAATCTGTACCAATTCTGTAAATCAAGTTTGCGAGCTTGAAGTAAACACAAATCCCATTGTATTTAACCAGTCGTCGAACAACATAACAAAACTAACGCCAGCCGCAACGCACTGACGCGTTTCGACTTTCCTTATTTATCATCAGAGTACGACGGCAAACTGACTATCGAGGATCAAACCGCATTGAATATATATGGAAATCAAATTTAGATATGCGGCTCTCACCTCTAGCAGTCTCGCATACATTGAACTTGACTGGAAATGTCGGATGCACAATTTCTTTGCAGTCACGAACATAAACTGTTTGTAGCATTCGCCACATATACATATATAGGCAATACAATTTAACAATAATTGTTTGCGCGGGTGGTGGTAACAATTCTTTAAATCAAGTTTGCGAGCTTGAAGTAAACACCAATCCCATTGTATTTAACCAGTCGTCGAACAACATAACAAAACTACCGCCAGCCGCAACGCACTCACGCGTTTCGACCTTCCATGATCATCATCAGAGTACGACGGCAAACTGACTATCGAGGATCAAACCGCATTGAATATATATGGAAATCAAATTTAGATATGCGGCTCTCACCTCTAGCAGTCTCGCATACATTGACTTGACTGGAAATGTCGGCTGCACAATTTCTATGCAGTCACGAACATTATATTTTATATTTGGAGGCGCGCGGTTTGACATGGCTCCGATTTTGTCGCATTCCGATATTGAAAAAATTGTTATGGATCTTCAGAACTCCATGAAAGTGTTGAAGGATGAAAACAACTATTTAAAAAATGAGATGTCCATATTGAAGAATGATGCAGTTGTGAATGCAATGAAATTGGAGCAAGTGGTGAAAAATAATGAAACATTAAGTGCGCGTATAGTTGAACTGAATGAGACATTACTTGTGAAGTTAGACAAGTTACAGACTGATGTTCAACCATGGATTGAATTGGCCGATTTAACAGTGGAAGGCGATATGCTAGTTAAAAATAAATCATCTGGTGAAGAAATGCTAAATATATTAGCAAATGAAGTTTCAGCACGTAATAGCAAACAGGATCAATTAGTTTTATTTAATCTAGATGAAAATGCCGATGTGAAAGACGTCGAGAAATTAAATACTTTAATAAAAGAAGAGACGCATGCAGATATTGCTAAATGCTATAGGGTGGGGAAACGAGCTGATCGTCCAAGGCCTGTAATTGTAAAATTATCAAAAAGGCCAACAAATATGCAATTAGAATCTATCAATAAAAAGAAAGATGAGAATTTGAGTTTTCACAGCATATTTATTGGACGGGACAAAACGTTCCTCCAACGGAAGTTGGCAAAAGTAAAAAAGTTAATGAACAATCAGGAACGGAAACCGCCAACGTCTGATCAAGCTGTTAAACGGAATCAATCGAGTGAGACTGCAACATCAAAAAACGATGTATCGTTACTAAATGTTGTGGACAGAGGGGGGAGAGGAAGTATGGCCTCGAGGCCCGGGAAAAGAATAGTAAAGAAGCCAACAAGGTTGAATCAGTAAAAGTCGACACTTGTTTAGATAAGTCGCTTTCTACATTTACTCTATTTTATGCTAACTTTCGAAGTGTTAAGAATAAGAACTTTTTACTGTGTAATTTTATAATAAGTAACGATTTCGATTTTATAATATTATCTGAAACCTGGCTTAACAAGGATATTAAAAACCATGAATTTGATATTCCTCACTATTCTTTATTCAGAAAGGACAGATCGCTGGATAAAAGAGGTGGAGGAGTACTCATTTATAGTAAATCTGTATTTAAGGCGAAAATTTTACATACTAGTGATGATAATGCTATCATTGATTTCTTATCTATACAATTTGATAATCTGATCTTAACTGCGGTTTACAGACCGCCGTATGCTACTTTATTTGATGATCAAACATTTACCAATTCTTTTCAATCTATCTTTGACTGCCATGGCTATAATGTAGTGGTAGGTGACTTTAATAAGTTACAGGACTGTGAAATAACCAATTTTTTTCTAACCATGATCTCAAGCAGATTATAAATGAATCAACTAGAGGTTCGCAATGCTTAGATCATGTATACTTAGAAATTGAAATGGTGAAATCGCACAGTTATGATGTTGTCAATTATTTCAAAGAATTGGACCATAAACAAATTATTTTACAATGGAACATCTTGAGTGGCATAACACAGAAATTAAGTTTTGAAAATGCACACGTGCACTGTTCCAGAATCAACTGGAATTTTTTTAGAGAATTAAGCATACTGATTGATTATGAGAGTTTTTATTTCTTGAATACTGATGAATTTGTTTCTTCTGTTTCATCGTTATTATCTGTTTTATTTCAGGCATCTACGTTTACGGACATTATACCGAAACGAATTAATAGGAAATTGTGTAAACTAAGAATTAAACGAGATAATATAATAAAGTGTAGTCTTATTAATAGTATTAAACAAATGAGGTTAGATTCCATTGATAACGAAATTAATTCATCACTGCTAATAATTCGTCAAAGATCAGAACGAATTATTTTGGCCAAAATGAAGAGTAATCCTAGATTAGGATTTAAACTCCTCACAGATTACAGTAAATACAAGGAAAAGTTAAAGCTTATACTACCTGTGGATAAAACTGAGTATGGATTTCTCTGTGAATTGGAGGAAGTATTTGGCAATTTGATATGCAATCCACAGAATGAAAGAAATTTTATAGAACTATCTGATCCTTTGGGAGGCCAGGAACCAGGACTTGTTATTGACAGTGATGAATTGATAAAATTGATGTTAAAAATCAAATCAAAAAAACAAAAAGATCACCTTGGTATTTCGATTGATAATCTGATTCAATTACCCTTAACATTTAGGAATGTGCTCTGCAACTTTATAAATAGAATTTTGAAGAATGGGAAATTACCAATCGATATATTAACGATAGTAGCTAAGCCGTTGCCAAAAGTTAGTAAGCCAACGTGCGCCAGTGATTATAGATTAATCTCTATTATCCCTTCGTTTTTGAAGATAATAGAACGATTGATACTAGATCATTTAGAACGTATGTTACCGGCTGATTTTGACTTATGTCAACATGGCTTTACGAAAGGTAGATCGACAACTACTAATATGCTTTCCATGTGGAAACATGTAATCACATTAGACGAGAATAAGTTAGATGCATTAATTGTATTTATAGATATCTCAAAAGCTTTTGACTCTATATCTTTTGATGCTATTTTGAATGCGATTAGTTTGTTGAATATTGATCCGAATATTTTTAGATTACTTAAATACTATCTATATAATCGACGAATGAGTATTCAAGTAAACGATTTGATATCAAAATCGAAACGAGTAACGAGTGGAGTTCCACAGGGATCAAGCTTGGGGCCAATTTTATTTAAAATTGTATTTGCAAATTTGGAAACTAAGATCCTTAACGGTCGAGTTTGCAAATTCGCTGATGATTTAAAAATAATCTTCCCAATTGATCCAAAGAATGTCGAATTCTCCAAAAATAATGTGACATTAGATTTGTATGATTTGAGTAAATATTTGATTAAACTAGGGCTGAGAATAAACAATAAAAAGACGAAAGCTTTAAAAATAGGGAACAGAACAAACTTTCATTATGTTTATTTTCATGATGCTGTTATTAATGATGTGTTTGAGATTAAACTTATGCAAGAAATTAAGGATTTAGGCATAACTATTCAATGTACAGCTTCTGCTGAGAGACATATTGAAAGTATAGTAGGCAGTGCCAAGAAAAGATGGGCACTAATAAATCGAAATATCTTATCAAATGATATAAAACTTCAAATGTATATAATATGGATTAGACCGGTACTAGAATATGCTGTCGCTACTTGGAATCCATTAAAAAAGGGTTTGTCTAATAAGATAGAAGCTGTACAAAGAAAAGTTGTGAAACATATTAGTCCTATTTCTTGCACTATATACGCCTCTAGATTACAGTTTGTGTCATTGCAATCTCTGTGGTTTCGGAGGATGTGTTATTGTATAAAAGTTTTCCATTTGAACCAGTGGACTGGTGCCTATATGACTCCGATAAGAAAGAGTCATGAAGTTGGAACTAGATCTGGACATTTGGCAATATCTCCTCCTTTGGTGGGGAATGTAGCGAGCAAGTTATTCTCTTTCTCGAAAATCTACAAAATTTATAACCAATTGCCGAAGGGGCTTAGAGAAATGCCTCCATCTAAGATGTCTTTTAAAACTTTATCTACTGAACTTGAAAAAGTCTGCAATCCTGCTGATATCTTTTATTTTTTTGATTATGATAATACTTTCTCATGGTTGAATAAAAGACAAGGATAATTGTTATCGGAAACAGATTTTCTTGAGATTTTTATTTCCAAGTTTTGTATTATTATAATTGAAATGTTATGCACTATATCTTCAAATTAGTTAACATTACATACAATCAATTGCTAGTCATGGTTCTCAATTTTTGCATAATGTTACACTCGAATTATACCTTAATTGTTCCTAATTTGATGATGTATATATTATTCTTTTCAGTCGAACTTTCTGATATTGATATATTGTATTGTACAACTAGTGAGATATACCTATCTACATGAGATTAATTGCACAATTATTGTGATGTGATAATTTTTTAATATATATTGTACAATTTCCAATTTTATTATTTGATGGAATATGTGTGGTTTGAATCCAAATAAAGATATTCTATTCTATTCTATTCTATTCTAATTTATTCTCATCTAATGAAATTACATGTTTCCACATAGAGAGCATATTAGTAGTTGTCGATCTATCTTTCGTAAATCCATGTTGACATAAATCAAAATCAGCCGGCAACATACATTCTAAATGATCTTGTATCACTCGTTCTATTATCTTCAAAAACGAAGGGATAATAGAGATTAATCTATAATCACTGGCGCACGTTGGCTTACTTACTTTTGGCAACGGCTTAGCTACTATCGTTAGTATATCGATTGGTAATTTCCCATTCATCAAAATTCTATTTATAAAGTTGCAGAGCACATTCCTAAAGGTTAAGGGTAATTGAAGCAGGTTATCAATCGAAATACCAAAGTGATCTTTTTGTTTTTTTGATTTGATTTTTAACATCAATTTTATCAATTCATCACTGTCAATAACAAGTCCTGATTCCTGGTCTCCCAAAGGATCAGGTAGTTCCATAAAATTTCTTTCATTCTGTGGATTACATATCAAATTGCCAAAAACATCATCCAATTCACAGAGAAATTCGTACTCAGTTTTATCCACAGGTAATATAAGCTTTAACTTTTCCTTATATTTACTCTAATCTGTGAGGAGTTTGTATCCTAGTCTAGGATTACTCTTCATTTTGGCCAAAATAATTCGTTCTGATCTTTGCCGAATTATCAGCAGTGATGAATTAATTTCGTTATCAATCAGATCTAACCTCATTTGTTTAATACTATTGATAAGACTACACTTTATTATATTATCTCGTTTAATTCTTAGTTTACACAATTTCCTATTAATTCGTTTTGGTATAATGTCCGTAAACGTAGATGCCTGAAATTAAATAGATAATAACGATGAAACAGAAGAAACAAACTCGTCATTGTTCAAGAAATAAAAACTTTCACAATCAATCAGTAAGCTTAATTCTCTAAAACGATTCCAGTTGATTCTGGAACAGTGCACGTGTGCATTTTCAAAATTTAGTTTCTCTGTTTTGCTACTCAAGATGTTCTATTGTAGAATAATTTGTTTGTGATCCAATTCTTTAAAATAATTAGCAACATCATAACTGTGTGATTTCACCATTTCAATTTCTAAATATACATTATCTAAGCATTGCGAACCTCTAGTTGCTTCATTTATAATCTGCTTGAGATCATGATTAGAAAAAAATTGATTAATTCACAGTCATGTAACTTATTAAAGTCACCTACCACTGCATTATAGCCATGAAAGTCAAAAATAGCTTGAAAAGAATTGGTAAAAGATTGATCATCATATAAAGTAGCATACGGCGGTCTGTAGACAGCAGTTAAAATCAGATTATCAATTTGAATAGATAAAAAATCAATGATAGCATTATCTTCACTAGTATGCAAAATTTTCGCCTTTAATACTGATTTACTATAAATGAGTACTCCCAGGTTTTGAAGCCATTCTTCCTATCCCCACGCTTTCCACAACATTTATTAATGATACATCGTTTTTTGATGTTGCGGTCTCAGAGGTTGCTTGATCAGGGGTTGGCTGCTTCCGTTCCTGGTTGTTTATTAACTTTTTTGCTTTAGCAAACTTTCGTTGGAGAAACGTTTTGTCCCGACCAATAAAAATGCTGCGAAAGCTCAGACTCTCATCTTTCTTTTTGTTGATGGACTCAATTTGCATATTTGTTGGGCGTTTTGATAATTTTACAATAACTGGCCTTGGACGATCTGATCGTTTACCCACCCTAAAGCATTTTGCACTATCCGCATGCGTCTCTTCTATTATTAACGCATTTAATTTATGTACGTCATTTACCTCAGCATTTTCATCAAGATTAAATAATACTAGTTGATCTAGTTTGCTGTTTCGCGCTGAAACTTCATTCGACAATATATTCAATATTTCTTCGCCAGATGATTTATTTTTAACAGGCCTGTCACCTTCCACTGTTATAGCAGCCAATACAATCCAAGGCTGAACATTAATTTGTATTTTATCTATCTTAATGTTTAACGCTTCATTCAGTTCAACTATACGCACGCTTAAAGTCTCATTATTTTTAACAGCGTGTTCCAATTTCGTCGCACTCACAACAGCCTCATTCTTCAATTTGGACATTTCATTTTTTAAATAGTTGTTGTCTTCTTGCAGTACCTTCACTGAGTTCTGGAGATCCATAACAATTTTTTCAATATCAGAATGCGACAAAATTTGAGCCATTTCAAACCGCCGGCAATCACGTAGATTTCCGATTACCAATCAGTGTTAGTGGTTAAATCAAATATATTTTCTAAAAATGACCTACAATGTAAATGGGCAGCCAAGAGTATCTGCATACATTTTCAGGACACAAAAAAGCCAGGTTGAATATGAAGAACCTAATGTGTGCCAAAACAAAACTAATGGCTCTTCTGCTAAGTAAGATCAGTAAGCTAACTACAACCTCATCTCAGCAAGGCATTATCGACGAAATCATAAGCCAACGTGCTAGACTAGGCACATCTTTGTAGAACGCACAAGCTAAACTAAAAGTTGTACGAATGTTAATCAAAATTTGTTATACATAAGATATTATTGCATGCGTCAAGAATTTGAACAATTTGGGTTAGGTGGATATTAATGATCGAAGCTCACCGCAAGATCTTGAGCAACACATTATCAAACCGGGCTACGTAGTCAGAAAAATCAACAATAATGAACCGCTTAAATCAGCAATATAATTGGAGTATGCGTCGTAGCGTACGAATTTGATGTACGCTTGAAACTTTGCGATGAATCTCTTACTGGATTGGTCTTATCGTTTCTTTCTCTATTATCGAATCGTTCTGCGAGTAATAACATTAACCACCTGTGGTGAATACAGGTCAAATAAATTTCAGGATTATTGGCACGAGTGGATAGGCACAAATCCGGCACTTTTCATCCAATTTTGCAATGATTCTTCCTCTGGATAGCATGCATGAACTCGAAAAACGCAGAAATGATGCTTTTTCAAATATAAAAGTCATACCAGAAGGTTAGGCGCAAGTTGACAAATGTAACTGCAGAAAGCCATGTGTCTGATTTTTTGTTAAAAAATTATCCAGTGACAACGGTGTCTCCAGTTAGATCATTTTCCTTAAAATCTATCAGTAGTTTGCCACAGCACAATTATAGGCTTTGAAGCAATGCGGGACATAAAATGAAATCCTGTGAAATTTAGCTTTAGTTAGTAAATGTAGTTAACGATAGTTTGTAGTTCGCTTGCCTTTTCCGCCAGCAGAACAGCATCTTCCGCATTTGCCATGTCACCTGGCCTGCTCTACCACTCATCCCTTTGACAGTATCTGTCTGTGACCTAGACAAAGACTGAATAAACAGCATAATTTAGCAAGTTTCTATCAGTTGCACGTGTATGGCAAATGAAAATCAAATTATAAAAAATTCTGATAGATTTACACTAGTTAACAAACAGGCCAATGAGCCAATATAACTAGCTATAATAAGCCAAAAATTTTTAGTTCTCAAATATTACACGCCAGGAAAATTTTATATTGGATATCTAGACAAGCGACTTTGGTGTGCCTGCAATACAAGTGGCGCAAAATGAGAGTGCAACAGCTATATGAATTTGCTCCACGCGTCCAGCTTCCAATCGAATCGATGCTTAATTTAACTTTGACCACACTTTCAACTATAAATGAATCCTTTTAGATCCAAAATTGTAGGCCTTCTTTGATATAGCATAGAACAAACAACGCCAGTTTATTGGATTAAAGTGGTGTTATGGACAATTTAGACTAATACGGAACCCCGTCTCTCATTGATCACAACGTTCTACATTAGGCTCAACCGCAAACTTTTTAATTTTCATTCAACCAATGTTGAGAAACACTGAATAAAATCAATCTATTGGGTTAAACGTGCGTTTTGTAAATTGCTTGTAATCTATGTCAGTTCATAATTATTTGGATTATAAACATATATTTCGTAAAAGTTCGAGTATTCCTTTAAACCAAGTTTGAGAGCTTGAAGTAAACACCAATTCTATTTTTATATAACCAGTCGCCGAATGACAAAGCATAACTATCGTCAATCACAGATATTGAGCGTTTTGACCTTCCATAATCATCATCATAGTACAACGACAAACTGAATACCGATGATCAAACCCCAATGCATATATATGGATTGCAAATTTGAATATGGGGCTCTCAGATCTAGTAATCTGGTGTATACTTTTTTTGACTTTTCATCTCAGCTGTTGCGAACATTAACTATTTGAAGCTTTCACCAGATTTATATATAGATAACACAATTAAAAATACAATTATTGCTCGGGTGGTGGTAAGAATTCTTTAAATCATATTGTTCGTCGACTGGTTGAATACAATGAGATTGGGTTTTATATTTATTGGGATTATTTATATTTATTGCCTATATATAAATGTGACGAAAGCTAAAAAAGTTAACGTCTGTGACTTCATAGAAATTGTGCACACGGCATTTCCAGTCAAGTACAATGCACGCAAGACTATTAGAAATGATAGCCTCACATTCAATTTTTGTTCCATATATATGCATTGCACTATGATCCTCGCATGATTGACAATAAAATTGCTACTTTGCTTGGCGATTGGTTAAATGCAATACGATTGGTGTTTACTTAATGCTCCAAAACTAGATTGAAATAATTGTTAACACTACCTGCGCAATTAATCATTGCTTATTTGTAAGATCAAGAATTTACTTCAGCGCCATCCAAATTAATTTACTTTCAACCAGTAGAATAGAATAGAATAGAATATCTTTATTTGGATTCAAACCACACATATTCCATCAAATAATAAAATTGAAAAATGTACAATATATATTTTTTTAAATTATCACATCACATATAATTGTGCAATTAGTCATATATAGATAAGTATATCTCACTAGTTGTACTATAAAACAAAACAATAACAGAAAGAACGGTTGTAGAGAATTATAGATACATTATCAAAATAGGAACAATTAAGGTATAATTCGAGTGAAACATTATCCAAAAATTTGAGAACCATGACTAGCAATTGGTGTATGTATTGTTGACTAACATGATGATATAATGCACAGCATTTCAAATATGATAAAACAAAACTTGGAAATGAAAATCTCAAGAAAATCTGTTTCCGATAACAATTATGCTTGTCTTTTATTCAACCATGAGAAAGTATTATCATAATCAATATAAAAAATATCAGCAGTACTGTAGACTCTTTCAAGTTCAGTAGATAAAAATTTAAAAGACATCTTAGACGGAGGCAATTCTCTAAGCCCCTTTGGCAATTGGTTATAAATTTTGTAGATTTTCGAGAAAGAGAATAACTTGCTCGCAACATTCCCCACCAAAGGAGGAGATATTGCCAAATGCCCAGATCTAGTTCCAACTTCATGACTCTTTCTTATCGGAGTCATATAGGCACCAGTACACTGGTTCAGATGGAAAACTTTTATGCAATAGCACATCCTCCGAAACCACAAAGATTGCAATGACACAAACTGTAATCTAGAGGCGTATATAGTGCAGTAGATAGGACTAATTTGTTTCACAACTTTTCTTTGTACAGCTTCTATCTTATTGGACAATCCCTTTTTTAATGGATTCCAAGTAGCAACAGCATATTCTAGTATTGGTCTAATCCATATGATATACATTTTAAGTTTAATGTCATTCGATAAAATATTTCGATTTATTAGTGCCCATCTTTTTTTAGCACTGCCTACTATTCTTTCAATATGTCTCTCAGCAGAAGCTGTACATTGAATAGTTATACCTAAATCCTTAATTTCTTGCATAAGTTTAATTTCAAACACATCATTAATCACTGCATCATGAAAATAAACATAATGAAAGTTTGTTCTGTTACCTATTTTTAAAGCTCTCGTCTTTTTATTGTTTATTCTCAGCCCTAGCTTAATCGAATATCTACTCAAATCATACAAATCTAATGTCACATTATTTTTGGAGAATTCGACATATTTTGGATCAATTGGGAAGATTATTTTCAAATCATCAGCAAATTTGCAAACTCGACCGTTAAGGATCTTAGTTTCCAAATGTGCAAACACAATTTTAAATAAAATTGGCCCCAAACTTGATCCCTGTGGAACTCCACTCGTTACTCGTTTCGATTTTGATATCAAATCGTTTACTTGAATACTCATTCTTCGATTATATAGATATTATTTAAGTAATCTAAAAATATTCGGATTAATATTCAACAAACTAATCGCATTCAAAATAACATCAAAAGATATAGAGTCAAAGGCTTTTGAAATATCTATAAATACAATTAATGTATCTAACTTTTTTTGAGATTAAACTTATGCATGAAATTAAGGATCTAGGCATAACCATTCAATGTACAGCTTCTGCTGGGAGACATATTGAATGTATAGTAGGCAGTGCCAAGAAAAGATTGGCACTAGTAAATCGAAATATCTTATCAAATGATGTAAAACTTCAAATGTATATCATATGGATTAGACCAGTACTCGAATATGCTGTCGCTACTTGGAATCCATTAAAAAATGGTTTGTCCGGTAAGATAGAAGCTGTACAAAGAAAAGTTGTGAAACATATTAGTCCTACTTCTTGCACTATATATGCCTCTAGATTACAGTTTGTATCATTGCAATCATTGTGGTTTCGGAGGATGTGCTATTGTATAAAAGTTTTCCATTTGAACCAGTGGACCGGTGCATATATGACTCCGATAAGAAAGAGTCATGAAGTTGGAACTAGATCTGGACATTTGGCTATATCTCCTCCTTTGGTGGGGAAAGTAGCGAGCAAGTTATTCTCTTTCTCAAAAATCTACAAAATTTATAACCAATTGCCGAAGGGGCTTAGAGAAATGCCTCCATCTAAGATGTCTTTTCAAATTTTATCTACTGAACTTGAAAAATTCTGCAATCCTGCTGAATTTTTTTATTTTGATTATGATAATACTTTCTCATGGTTGAATAAAAGACAAGGATAATTGTTATCGGAAACAGTTTTTCTTGAAATTTTTATTTCCCAGTTTTGTTTTATTATAATTGAAATGTTATGCACTATATCTTCATGTTAGTTAACATTACATACGATCAATTGCTAGTCATGGTTCTCAATTATTGCATAATTTAACACTCGATATATACCTCAATTGTTCCTAATTTGATGATGTATATATTATTCTTTCAGTTGAACTTTCTGATATTGTTATATGGTATAATAAAACTAGTGAGATATACTTATCTCATGAGATTAATTGCACAATTATTGTGATGTGATAAAAAAATTTTTAATATATATTGTACATTTTCCAATTTTATTATTTGATGGAATATGTGTGGTTTGAATCCAAATAAAGATATTCTATTCTATTCTATTCTATTCTAACTTATTCTCGTCTAATGTAATTACATGGTTTCACATGGAAAGCATATTAGTAGTTGTCGATCTACCTTTCGTAAAGCCATGTTGACATAAATCAAAATCAGCCGCAACATACATTCTAAATGATCTAGTATCACTCGTTCTATTATCTTCAAAAACGAAGGGATAATAGAGATTAATCTATAATCACTGGCGCACGTTGGGTTACTTACTTTTGGCAACGGCTTAGCTACTATCGTTAGTATATCGATTGGTAATTTCCCTTTCATCAAAATTCTATTTATAAAGTTGCAGAGCACATTCCTAAAGGTTAAGGGTAATTGAAGCAGGTTATCAATCGAAATACCAAAGTGATCTTTTTGTTTTTTTGATTTGATTTTTAACATCAATTTTATCAATTCATCACTGTCAATAACAAGTCCTGATTCCTGGTCTCCCAAAGGATCAGGTAGTTCCATAAAATTTCTTTCATTCTGTGGATAACATATCAAATTGCCAAAAACATCATCCAATTCACAGAGAAATTCGTACTCAGTTTTATCCACAGGTAATATAAGCTTTAACTTTTCCTTATATTTACTATAATCTGTGAGGAGTTTGTATCCTAGTCTAGGATTACTCTTCATTTTGGCCAAAATAATTCGTTCTGATCTTTGCCGAATTATCAGCAGTGATGAATTAATTTCGTTATCAATGAGATCTAACCTCATTTGTTTAATACTATTGATAAGACTACACTTTATTATATTATCTCGTTTAATTCTTAGTTTACACACTTTCCTATTAATTCGTTTCGGTATAATGTCCGTAAACGTAGATGCCTGAAATAAAATAGATAAAAACAATGAAACAGAAGAAACAACCTCGTCAGTGTTCAAGAAATAAAAACTTTCATAATCATTCTGTAAGCTTAATTCTCTAAAAAGATTCCAGTCGATTCTGGAACAGTGCACGTGTGCATTTTCAAAATTTAGTTTCTGTGGTTTTCTACTCAAGATGTTCCATTGTAGAATAATTTGTTTGTGATCCAATTCTAGGAAATAATTAACAACATCATAACTGTGTGATTTCACCATTTCAATTTCTAAATATACATGATCTAAATAAATAAGATTTTCTTCTCACTGAATTCATAATGTATTATAATTGTAAAACACCATGGATATTGCTTCAAAATGTTTAGGTGTATAAGCATCTTCAATAAGTCTCTATATTCGCAATAAAAATTACCTCAAATATTCGAATATTATTTACGGATGGCATTTATGATGATTGGTAATTATCAAAGACTATATCGATATCTAAGCGGAATCAGAGAATAACAATTGCTGCATTTATAGGCATCACCGTAAATTCATGTGCGGAAAGTTCTGTAGGCCTTTTAAACCTAAGCTATGACAGGCTATAGAAAGAATGCTTCGCACTTACACGACAAAATGATGGTATATAAAATTCTGAAAATCTAAATTCAAAATATTTACTTTATTCTAATCGCTACAAAAGGAAGCACTAAAACACGCCGCAAATTAATGGCATCACTGACTTATTCCTATAATGAAACTTACGAAACAATTTCATCTTCACTAATTAAATCTTGAAGTAGAGAGCTAAAAATTTTTGGACATCCAATTCAATCCATAATTGGGTCGACAAATTGTCACTCAGCGTTGACTCAATATAACATTTAAAAACAATATATCGACGAAATTATGAAGAGTTATATTGTTAGACCTTGAACGCCAAAAAAATTTATACCACCGGCCAGAAGACTCATTCATTTGTCTGCCAATCCTCTCTCTCTCCAATACATGTCAAACTACAGTGTTTTCTATTGTTTTTCCGAAAACAATTTCTCTTCCATTGAAAACGTTTTTATTAGGTTTAAACCAAGAATTCAGAACGTTACACTTTCGTTTCATCCAAGGCGGAATTATACACCTAGTACAGTTTCGAAAGAATTGTTTAACAGTAAAAATAAAATACAGAGACCCAATAGCATTTTTAGCCGTCTCTCTACATTTTGTTGAATAATGAATTGTATGAACATTTATAAGACTGATTTAACGGTGTTGGATCTAAATCGTCGAATTGATTGCAAATATCAGATTGATCAATGTGATTAAAAAGCATGCACATAAAGAAGTCAGAAATATGCACCAGGATAATTTATATTCAAGCTCTGGGATTAGAAATATTGGCGCATACCAAAAGTATTATTATTGTACGTGAAACGTTGTTAAATATATCCTGGTGCAGTTGTAATTCTGTCTTAGATATCTGAACATTAATGAAACTGATCCTTTCCATGGAACTGTAGACATTCATGCGCATATTAAATACACAGAATTTCAGCGAATATATCTCTATAGACTTATTGTTCCATTTTATTTACATAAAAATTATAACCGTAGATAACAAGCCCAAGTTCTAACCTATTAATTTTTTGTGAAGATGAATTGTCACTCTGCAAAGTCTCACAATATTACTCTCACACATTCGTGTAAAATTTTGACATTATGAAATTCGTTGAAGATGCCTCGTGGCTTTGATGAGGAAATACTTAAAAGATCCTGTGCGTATAACTGATTGTTATGTCCGCTTTGAGCAGAATTGAACAAAACGTCAACAATCTGATTTTGAGAACGAATTTACCCATACCAACGCATTATTGAATGATTGAAGGCATAAAGAACTATTACGAATTCAAGAATGATTTAACTGCAGATTCTATTTGACCAGACGGGTCGCCAGTTCTAACTCCACTCACGGATATGTTATCTAAAGAAAATTTAATATTAGAATACGATAGTGTGAATGGGGAAAAATGAAAATAAAAATATTTTCGTAAGAGTATAAAAAGAATTATATCAGCATGAAAAACTGATGCATAATTTCTACAGAGTCATGAGTAATGACGAGGAGATGAACAGATAACTCTATCTAAATAATACAGAGAAATATGTTCCCACGCATAATCTAAGCAAATGATGTTAAACGAAAGCGCACTATTGACAATAATGCTCCTTTGCTGTTAAAAAGTTGCAATGCCTATCATGTATTTATGGGCTGTGTAATAACAACATACCGCCTACTCCAGACCTAGTTTAAGTTTATTCTATACGTGCATATGTATTTAAAAGATAAATTTAATGCTACTCTAATGTGAAGAATCGAAGATGTCTAGTTAGAATTGTAGATGGAAGAGATGCGAAACAGAGTAAAATACGTACATTTACGATATATCTTGCCTAAATCTTCTGTGACTGCAGCCAATCACCAGAGTTTCATTAGTATTCTCGCTAGCTGGATGTCAGTGGCTTTGTTTAAATATTAAATTCAGCGCAAAAACATTTCTTATATACGTGTTGCGGTGATGGTGTACCAAAGAGTAGCATGGTGGAATTAGTGGGTTTGTAAAGCTTTCATCTGAATAATGCGAAAGGCTCTCAATTAATCCAGCATAGTGGCACGAAAGTTAACCTAAAACATACTTTTGGGCTGCAATAAATGATCAAAAGTTTCCAGGCCTTGATAAATTGCTAAAAGCAACTGCAGATTAATACATGCGGAAGTCTACGCTGTAGCCGATCTTGTCAGCGGAACCACGGAACCTAGACAGAGTTCGTTGGTGCATAACAGCAGTACGCTATTTTTCAGATAATCGTTATTGAGGCATCTATTTTTATATCAAACACTGTGGGAATTTTGTGGCACTGTTTATGGCTGCTCAGAGCATATCAACATTTTTTAAACCAGAACGGAATCTACAAATTCAAAATAATTGTGGTACATTCTGTGTCCAATCCGAGGAGTTTTGTAAAATAAAATAAATCATTCACAATGAAGCAGAACAAACATGACAACGCTATCGCCCCTAAAAACATTGCATTAACAGGTTTATCTGCGACAAATTACAGTTCGTAACTGGAATTATTCTATGCAGGATACCTTTAGAGAAAAAAAACGAAATAAATCAAACCAGGTAGCTTTTTTATTGAGAATGAGATTCGTGAATCTGAACCAATGTATCTGATGCAATCTTGATTTCCGCGACAGTGTCATTAGATGAACATCTCTGCTAAACTCGAATGCTCAGACGCTTTCGCTACTTTTCCGCGCTTACTACCATGGCCATCTATGCCTAGAGAAGGATTTCCGGCTAAAATTCTTGAATTACTTGAACCCATTGGACTATGTACGCACCAACGTGTACCTCGAAATAATTTGAATTAGGCGGCGACGTTCAACAAGGATATGGCATCGTTTCGATACACCGCAGACTAGGGATGTGTGGATAGCATTGTAAATTTTTGCAATTGTTCAGTATGGTTGGGAGGATAGCTAGTCTACCTTTATTCGCATTAATCAAGGAAAAATTTTACGAGCTGACCAGTCCAATCCATAGATTTTTTTTATTTATCAACGAACCATTCAAGTGAATGCCATTCACGTTGGTCAGTTGACTGTTGGAGAAATTCAATCACACATCTAGTTCGCGTAGATATTGAAGCGCAAAAAAATTATATTTGCAATCGTGAAAGTTGATAATATTTTCTGCCAAATCATTTACATGATGGCTCCGCGCCGAAATCTTACTAAACGGAAATATTTTAGATTGTTCGAAATTGGGTGATGTTTATCGGAAAACGGGGATCAATATATAGGTCTGATTACATTTGCGCTTTTAAGCATAGGATATCTAAACGCTTATTATTAGGGAGACTTCAATCTCCGTTAATAAATGCATGTATCTGAGGATACAATTTGGAGGCAAAATCCTAACCTGCTAGAAAATATTTATGTTATTTACAAGCAAATAATTTCTTTAGGCTTGAAAAGTAGTTGCTCCTTGTTAAGCGACAGCTTTAGATGCGAGTCTGTGTGTTATCGTTTCCTATTCTTTGTCCAATACAAAGCAGTCCTGTATGAAATTGATTGCTAGGGTTAAACAGCTAATGCCGAAGTATTCAACGGAAATCTTACATGATCAAAAATATTAAGCCGGTAGAAATAAAAATTAAACGCGAACTTATGGATTATCGTCAAACCTAGTGTAATTTGTTAACTACAAAATGGCACAAAATATTTTTTTTACATAAATTCATATATACACAGAAATACAAACATACATACATGCATAAATATATACATACGTACATTCCAATATAGACAAATGCATTTGTACATAAGTAGATATATATACATACATACAAATATTCATACATACATGCATGCATACATACACACAAACATATGTACCATAAATGGTAGCTAGGTAGAAATAGATAATGGAAGCTCATAAGTAATGGCAGGTGTCATGATATTGCTGTTATCACGACCAAGAAGGGCTCATCAGAATTCCAAAATTTTGCATTCATACAGAATGCAATATGTACCTGTTCGACAAGGTGAAATAACTCTATAATAAAAAGTAATCAACGAGAAAATAATATTGATTTAGAACATATATAATAAGAAACATCGCCCAAAACTGTAACTTAAGAATTAATCTAAAATAAATCGAGATTAATTAGATTTAAAGGAAAAGAAACACACTGCTTTACCAGAAAAAATATTAGTTATACGTTATTTATTATACGTTATTATACGTTAGTTATTAATATGAAATAGGCAAATACGAAGAGCGATTAATTAAATTCGTAAACAAACATAAACCGTTGGAATTCGATTTCCCGACTAAGCTGTGAAGACATATCTAAATGTAGAAGAAGAGTTGATTTCTATACAATATTTTTTCCACCCTCGGGCACAAATTATTACTGCTAGCAAATTTATTCGGAAGTCGTTGAGCTGGATTCAACTATAGACTTTGTTTCCCGTTCTGGGGACGATTACCTGCAGGTGCATTTTGAAATATTAACCTCGGATTTTTATACGTCGTCGTTGTTGCTTGTGTTGTCGTTGTTGTTTTTGTTGTCGTTGTTGGTTTTGTCGTCGTCGTCGTCGTTGCTGTCGTTGTTGTATTCGGTTTTGGGGATTGATCTTCATCTGGGATTACTGTGATTTGTACATGAAATGTGAGGGCATTTATTTCATCTATCTGATAATATATGAGCGCTAATTGCAGAATCAACAGGAAATTTATAATCGTCTTCATTCTGGAAAATATATTCTATTGGCAGTTGATATAATTAGAGTTTCCTTAAACGATCTCTTGTTTAATTCTGTCTTATTTATATACTTGATGATATGCTTACTTACAATTGGCCGATCTTTGATAAATGCAAAATTTGCTGATTGAAATGAGGAGATAACCAAATTATTTGAATATTGGCACATATTGGTTTTTTCGCATGACAATTATTTGTTGCTTATGTTAGCTTATATTTAGGCAGCATTGCATCATTGTGCTCTCGACTTTAAAAATATTAAAGATCTTATTTATGCTTCTAAAACACGCTCACAATGGCTCACTGAAATAGTCCCTACACAGGAGTTAAATTTTCTAATTGACACGTAGGACCACTCTAACACATATTGAGTGTTCAATGCGTGACGAACCAAATTAAATGTCCCATCATTTAATAGTCGATCTGATCTTATGGCCTATCTTCGATATTGCGGGCGAAAACTGTGTGCCAGTCTAGCAGCGACGAATGCCCTATTCCAAATGAAGAATAAAAACAGGTAAACTGATTTTTTGTAGGACTGCTAATTAGAAAATCATTAACTCATTAGCTCTTGGAAGATGTAACAGAAAAGTTTATTTGTGCGTGCAGTATTTAAGCTTACAAAATATATCCATATGAAAAAAGAAAGTGGTAAAATATTGGGCGTTTGATAAAGAAGATAAATTTTGACGGGAAAATCAACAATCACAAGTTTAATAAGTTAGCTAGGCATCTGAACTACTATACAATTCTGTAGCCAGATATTCACTCTGTCTATCGTCATTACCACTCTTTCCCCATCATCCGCATAGAAAGTGATAGAATTAAATCAAAGCTCTCCTACACCACACACAAACGTTATCTACCTTTGGCTGCCATTACGCATTATTTGTCGGGTGTGTCGCATCAAATTTCAATGTGTTTCTGGCTTCTTCTCGCAAAACTTTCAACATTACATTAATTAGCGCAATTATTAGATTTGCCGCCGCGTAAAAATTTAATTATGTTCTTCTCATAGACGATTAATTTTTAATTCTCAATGTACGTTATTTGTTTCACCGTCAAGTACATATGCCTATATTAATCGACGTGTTGTCTCAGCAATATAAAAAAATCATCTTATACATAATGGGCGAAAGGATTATTTGATTTGTCGGCCGCATAAACAAAAGCAAACCATTCTTATGAACATCCATTGTGATGTTGCTTTGATTTGCATTTCATCGAACCAACGTAAATAATTATGGGCTATGCGCTTCAAGTGTACGAGCAAGGTCAACAAAGATATTCTTTCTACTCTTGTCTTCTCATCTACAAATAATTATCAATTTTTTGCGAATAGTTACGCACATATAAAAAAGAAACTCTATCGTAAAAATGTATTATAAACTAAATCCAATTTCTTCCATGTCATCCTTGTAATCTATAATTGACAAAACCGGCACAAACATCGTAAAATTCGCAACAGATTGTGGAATGAGTGCTCCAATGTCAAAAAATATTTTACTTTATAAGGCAGGCTCTATAAGTTTTTATGCTTCTTGCCCATCTTTTTGAAATTACCTGGCATACAGAATTTGAACTGCCAGGCACAGAAATACAATGGTTAAAAATCGGTGATCTTTTTAATGCTGTTCCCAGCTGTAGGCAACTTTAGTGTAAACATAAACTTTTCTAGAGTTTAAAAATTCAACAGTGCTCTCATTCCTTTGGGGCATTCACCGGCAGTAACCGAACTTTAACTCTTTATAGTTTAATGTCTTGATTTCTTAACCTACACCCAAATATTATCGTTTAATCCAATATAACATATTATTACGTGGAAGAATGAAATTGTAATTAAAATACTATAAAAGTAAAACTGGACTAAAGTTTCTTAACATAACATATATGAGAAAGATTGATCTGCACTATGTATTGAACTCGAAGCACAAGACCAAAATAATGAATGAATTCGATGTTGAAATAAATATAAAACAAAAAACATCGGGTTCATTATGACGCAAACGGAGAAGCACAGAGCAAGAGACCGCGGTTTATGTACATAGCTCGATAGTAAGTCGTCAAAATAAGTACATCTCATCAGAAACGTTGCCGATTTACAGAGATATCAAACGCCAGTTTATTATTTCACACGTATTCCAACATGAGGTAGTGTGGTCTAAACGAAATATTCAAATCTGATACTGGAAACTGATGGCTGGCAACATGAATAATTCTGAAAAGTTCGGTGTATTTCAAACATCCTATGAAGAGCAAATTAATATATTTGTAAGCATCATATAATTCTATGTCCTCCGCAAAAAATCGGGTTAATTTATAATTTGTCCTGATTGAAGAGCTCCTTGTGGGTGTTATAAATCACTTAGCTATACTCGCACTAAATACTGACCGGAGTAAACTCGCATTGTCATCGCCACAAAAGCATATAACGTTATTTTCGGCGTGCCAAAAACACGAAGAAATATGCATATTTATAACAAAATTTCAATTGAATATAAAGCCAGAGCTGAATACACAGTCCGACCTGACGTTTCAAAACCAAACCTCGTTTTCTATTGATTCTTCGTCAATTTTGTTTCATCTGGAATATATTGATATTTTTCTGGATTGGAATACGGTTTTACCCTCTTGTTATTGAACAATGGTGACACAACTACATATGTATACTGAAAAACAATTGGCCTCGAAAATCTTCATCCGAATTTTGATCAATTACTATGTTCAAACAATTATGTAAAAAGATCCAGAACCAGGGCTCCGCATATTAATCATATCACAAAAGGTTGCACCTAGTTTTATCTGAGAAGAACCCGGCTAATCATGAGTGCATGGATAAAGAAGGAACATCATAAAATCTATATCCACAAAGTGTTGCTTCAGTTTTACATTGTAAGAATATGTTTATAGGGAAGTTTTCCGTAAACAATATCTCCCAGGCATAGCTGCTGAGGCTAGCCGACTATCTACTATATAAAGGATTTCGTTCCGTTTGTGGATGCCTCAACCAAATCAAGTGTTATGTTATGATTATGGTTCGTTTGAAATATATCAATGTTGATGTCTGTAAAACGTTATTGTTGTAAATGGTGCCCAGGCCAAGTTCTTCCAATATCGGAGGACATTTTCATTCGCCGCTAGAGCACAAGTACGTTCCTACAACATTGTCAGATGCATTGGATCTACGTACTGGGCTAAAACGAAAATGCCCATCAACCACAGGAAAATTATATTCTTCTACCAATTGGATATAGAGAAAATTTGTTAAATTAAAGCAGACAATATAATCCACTACGAACACTTGAATATCGGATCTCGTTTTATGCTGTTCAAATGAATGAATTTAATTAGAAGATTTAAACCCGCATAGTTTTTCCTAAGCATGCTAAATCCTAAACGCTTCACAAGTAGGTCTGAAACTCAACATTAGTTAATCCATGGGTCCCCAAAACGGAAGCTAGATTCTCTTATCAAGGACAGTTGCTTTATGTGAATGAAGATTGCTTTAGCGAACCTGGATTAATTGAAAATACCTGATCTGCGTTTTGAGTAACGCAGCTTGCATTGTTCCAGTGGTTTTCTTTTGCTAAAATATTTCGGATAAACATATCGATGTAAAGGTTCCTACCCTATTCGTATCTGAGAACCCCATAGATGCCAGATCGTTTTTAGTTCTAAAATTAACAGTAAAATCTGATAAGCTTATATTTTCATTCGCATCTGCTAAATTCAAACCTGCCATGTCTTGCGTTAACTTGCTAGTGTCCTCAAATTTAAGATTAGCATCCATGTTTATCGAATTTAATTATTAAATTGACACTTAATGTTAGGCAAATCGGTATGTGAAACCCTTCACATTGCAAGACGCCCGAACAAATAATCTGGAAAGAAATAGACGCGAAAAACAGAATTATTAAATTACCTGTTCCAGAACGTCCCCAAATGCGTGCATTAATAAAAAATATAAGACAGTGTTAGCAGGCGTATATTGTAGAAATTGGTCAGACTTATAATAAAGAAAAATGAAACAGTTGCAGCAGGCCGTAGAACATACAACCAATCGAGGATAATAATGCTCGAAAACTGAAAATGGCGTACAATTCAAAGTTAAGTATTTAAACAAAGAAAGTTCTGGAAAATAAATGAAAAAAATTCTTTTTAAATAAAATTCGTATTAATCAGCCAAAGTGGTTTAAATTTATCAGTTAATGTCACTTTAATTTTGGCGGAGGGATTATCTTCCTCCACATACACCACTTTCTCAAAAAAGACGGCTAGTAAAAGACGTAATCATGATTCTTCGGCTGACGTTGCATTCTTCCAGAACGAGTTGTGCCTAATGGCGCCCCTGAAGTCGGCATCGCGCCCGGAACAGTTGACACTGGTTTTTCCGTATCATCTGGTATTGCCAAGCAGTTTTCATGTTGTGAACTGGTAGAATAAGATTTTTCTATATTAGACAACGTGTCTTCTGAGTTCTACATTTCTTTATGTGCCTGTATGATGGGATTGCACACATCAGATTCGCCCATAGAACGACGGTCATTCAACGCATTTGTTAATTTAGTCCTATCGTATAACCAGATAAAATGGGGAATGCAACGATCCAACGTAACACAATCCTCAATGCCATTTATTTTTATTATGACATTCTTGTCAGTCATCCTCTTGACCTTGTATTGTCCTTAATAAAATGGTGTCAGGCAATTCTTCCTGTTTTTATTAGATACATACACATGCGAAGCCGATCTTAGATCAGAGGACACATAGCACTTGGCTTTTGCTTTTCTAGTCTTGGTCGGAGCAAAACGACACGTCCTATCTCTAAGTGCTCCTCGAACCAATCTACATAACTAGAAGCCCAACCAAGTCTACTTGGAGTTTCTATTAGAAGATCTCCAGGCAAACTCAATTGTTCTCCGTAAAGCAATTCCGCTATTGAAGTGCCTAACTGAGCCATATATCTGTTGTGCATCGCAAGTAGTACTATAGGAAGATCGCGTATCCAGCTTGTTCCACTAGTACACATTAACGCGCTTTCAGTTCACGATGCAGCCTTTCTACCATCCCATTTGCTCGTGGGTTGTATGCGCAAGTTTGCAATAGAACTGTTCCCATGATATTGAGAGTTCTTACGAAAAGCTCTGACATAAATTTTTTTACTGCGATCACTAGTGACTCTTTCTAGAACACAATAACGCGATATCCAATGATGAAGAAACGCGAACAAGACTTCATGCGCTGTCATCCTTTAAAATCGCTACTTCGAATTGGCGACTAAATCGATCTACTATAGTTAGCAAATATTTATGGCCATTGACCCCAGACATTTCGATAATGTCAATATGTACGTGTCTGAACCGTCCAATTGATATCCTAATATTCTGCATCTCGGTTCTGGTATGCCTCCACACCTTACACGTTTAACACTTGGCTAAGGCTCTTACCCATACCCGTAGGCCCTTAGACATATGTGGCCATACGTATCTGTCATTAACTAATCGAATGGTGGCCTCTATGGATGGAAGTCCCATGTCGTGTAATAGTTGGATAATTTTGGCCCGTAACTCAAACGGCACATATGGTCGTGTGTGATTTCAGGACGTTTTGCATTACAATCACTTGAAACTTAGGAGCTTGTGAACATATCTTGGTCTTTTAACTAAGACTAACGTAAAGGAAACAAATCCTTGCGCTTCCACGATTTGACTTACTAAATCGTTCATAGAATCATCTAGATTCTTCAATGGAACTTCAAATATCAGCTCGACATCGGCTTCATTCGGTCAGCTAAGTGCATGGACTACAATATTCTCTTTACCAGCAATATGAGACACAGTGAAATCGAACTCTGCTAACCGGGTTATTTTGGAATTTACTCTAAAAGAGTAATTAACCCTTGCTGTTTTACCAAGTATACTGATCGATGGCTTATGATCGGTCAATAACTTAATTTTATGACCGTCTACGAAACGCTTAAAGTGTAGCACTGCGGCATACACTGCTAAAAGCTCTTTACCAAACGTATAATAACCTTTCTCTCGATCATTAAGCTTACGGCTATAAAACCCAGTCGGTCTTACTATGTTCTTATCTCTGTGCTGTAGCACTGCCTCTAATGCAACATCTAAGGCATCTGTGATTAGCTCGAAAAGTTTCTCACAATCTACAGGTGCTAATGTGATTATGTCAATTAGCATTCCCTTGGCCTTCTGGAATTTTTCTCGGTCTTCTGGACTTTAGTTTATATGCCAAGACTTCTTGATCGTGCTCTTTACACGAGTAAGATGGCGTGTCAATGATCCTAGAATTCCGGCTAGACCTGGAATGAATCGACGGTAACCGCTGATCATGCCCAAGATCCTTCGTAACTGGCGCACGGTTCGGGGCTCCTTTACGTACTTAATTGCTTGGATCTTATCTTCCAAAGGTTTAATTCCACATTTCGAGAGTATACGACCAAGATATCTAACTGAAGAGCATCCGATGTTACTCTTATTAGGTTTGAACACTAATTCATATTGTTCCAGCCTGGTCAAAACCGTTTCTAAATGCGTACGGTGTTTGTCTCGTGAGCGACTAAAAATTATTATGTCGTCTATATATACCCTCGCAAATGGACAATTTTGAACGATTTCTTCAGCCAAACGCTGGAATGTCTGACTGACATTCTTTAAACCAAAAGGCATTCGAAGAAATTCATGCGATCTCCCTCCTGGAAATCTAACTGCGGTGAGTGGTATCGAACTTTCTTCCATTGGTATCTGATGGTACGCTTTCTGGAGATCTAAAGTTGAATAAACCTCATATCCCATTATATCTCTGAGTAAATTACTTTGGTTAGGGAGAGGATAAGAATCACTCTTCGTCACTGAGTTTAATAGGCTATAATTTCCGCAAACCCTCCATTAACCCGATTCAGGTTTGGGACTTACCTCTATTGGGGAAGCAAAATTGGAATTTGACCTTCTAAAAATCCCTTCTTCGCGCAATTGGTGAAATTCATACATAGCAACTTGTTGCTTCTGTTGTGCCAATGGTTGAGCTTATGGTGAAGAAGGCAATGGAGCCACCAATTCTAATTGGTGTTCTACTCCTGTCTTCAATCCTATCCTTTTGGCACTGAAATTTTGAAACACTGCTAGGTGCTTTTCAATGATATCGGCAAAGTCATTAGCGACTGTTGGAAGGGATAACAGAAATTTTCTAACTGCCGACGTGTTAGACTCAGTATGTGTTGACATCCCTACGCCTTCTGCGATAGTTCTAGCTTTAGGGTCTAATGTCAGCTTGAAATGTGTCAAGAAATCCATCCCAATGATGTGGTCCTTGACATCGGCTACACGAAAATTCGATGTAAAAGGAAGATTTCTGGTCTAACGCCACCGACATTTCTTTCATCCCTCTGACTCCTATTGGATTACCATTAACGGCCCATATTTGACAATCAAATGTGGAGAAATATGCTTCCACATCTCCGACCCAAATTGAATTCTTTTTTAGATTTATACTGCGGTAGACTTAATATTCTTAGACTGGCGCGGTTGCCAAATTTTGTAGAGGCTCCTACCCATTTCGTGTCTGAGAACCCGATAGATGCCAGATCGTTCGTAGTCCTAAAATTTACATTAGAATCTGATATGCTTATATTTTCATTCGCATCTGCTTAATTCAAACCGGCCATGTCTTGCAGTAACTTGCTAGTGTCCTCAAATTTAAGATTAGCATCCATGTTTATCGAATTTAATTATTAAATTGACACTTAATGTTAGGCAAATCGGTATATGAAACCCTTTACGTTGCAAGGCGCCCGAACACATAATCTGGAAAGAAATAGACGCGAAAAACAGAATTATTAAATAACCTGTTCCAGAACGTCCCCAAATGCGTGCATTAATAAAAAAATTAAGACAGTGTTAGCAGGCGTATATTGTAGAAATTGGTCAGACTTTTAATAAAGAAAAATGAAATAGTTGCATCAGGCCGTGGAAGATACAACCAATCGAGTTCTGGAAAATAAACGAAAAAAAATCTTTTTAAATAAAATTCGAATCAATCAGCCAAAGTGGTTTAAATTTATCAGTTAATGTCACTTTAATTTTGGCGGAGGAATTATCTTCCTCCACATACACCACCTTCTCAAAAAAAGACGACTAGTAATATACGTAATCATGATTCTTCGGCTGACGTTGCACACTTCCAGAACGAGTTGTGCCTAATGGCGCCCGTGAATTCGGCACCGCGCCGGTACCGTTGACACTGTTTTTTCCATATCATCTGGTATTGCCAAACAGTTTTCATGTTGTGAACTGGTTTAAATTTATCAGTTAATGTCACTTTAATTTTGGCGGAGGAATTATCTTCCTCCACATCGATAGCCTTCATCAATTCCAATATAAATCACAAGTTTAACAAACGAAACTAATGAAGAAAGCTCATTATTTCCTCCAGCGATAACTACCATGGCCATATTTGCCTAAAGAAGGATTTATGGCTAAAATTCTTTAATTAATTGAACTCATTGGCCTATGTACGCGCCAACGAGTAATTCGATATAATTGGCGTTAGGCCGCGGCTTTCGACAAGGATATGACATCGTTTCGATACAACTGCAGACTAGAGATTTGTGGATAGCTTTGTAAATTTATGCAATTGTTCATTATGGTTAGGAGGTTTGCCAGTCTCTCTTTATTCGCATTAATTAAGGAAAAAATTTTACGAGCTGACCAGTGCAATTCCTAGATTTATCTTCATCAACGGACCACTCAAGTGAGAGTTTGTACCACGCGGCTCCGTGTTACAACGATTTTCGATACAGTGCTCTTTAAGGACAAATATTCTAACTCTATTTTCACACAATATTTCTCTTAGCTGTAATTTTAGGAATAATCTCAGTTAGTTTCAAGCAGTTTTAATCGATATTTCTTGAACTGCAATATGATTTGTAATTAATAGGGTTTTTATTAAATAAAGAGAACCGCGCGCGATCCGCGAGGATCACGCGGTGGACTGTTGTGTCATTGCGAATTTATGTTGCTTAGTTGGATTATTCGTAATTTATGTGAAGGATTTACTGTCCACATAGAATAATGGATTAATATATTGACATGAATTAAAACAATAACAAGCAGTGAACCAAACATTTGTGAGCTTTTGTCAATGAATTTTTTAAACGGTTTACATATTCATCTTTAATGATAACTTTTAACATTGATTCTATTCATATCATCATGTATTTTCAATCGAGTTTTTGTCATTGAAGTCTTTAAACGGTTTATATATTCATTTTTAGTGATAACTTTTAACATTGACTCAATCCATATCATCATGTATTTTTAATCGAGTTTTTATCATTGAAGACTTTAAACGGTTTATATGTTCATTTTTAGTGATAACTTTTACCGATGACTTTTTTCATATCATCATGTATTTTAAGTCGATGTTATAAATAAAGTTCAATTCAGACATTTGTATGTGAATAACTGATTGTGCATAAAACATTTTTCCTTGTAAACATAAATCATTTTAACTTTTGTCGTCCAGAAGACGGACAATTTAGTTTTACTGTGAATGGTGTTTAAGACCTATTTTGCATAAAAATCAGTTTTTGCAGCTGACAAACATATATTCAATTTAGACTAACTGTGAATTAGATTTCTATTTGCAACATTATATCTAATATATGTATGACACCAAGTTTCGGTTTTCTCACATCAACTATACGAAAAGGATCAGAGACTGATCAGGTGTAGGGTAGTAATAATAGCCACCATGGATATGTAGGATGGGTATAGATTCATGAACTAGGTAGCAACCCCGCAAAATACCCCTACAAGTTAATTCCGTTAGTTAGTGCACCGTTGGAGAAATTCAATTACACATCTGTTTTGCATAGATATTGAAGCGCAAAATAATTAGATTAGCAATCGTGAAACTTGATAATATTTCCGCCAAACCGTTTACATGATGGCTCCGCACCGAAATCTTACTAAACGGAGATATTTAAGATTGTTCGATATTTTGTGATGTCTATTCGAAAACGAGGATCAATTTATAGGTCTTATTAAATTTGCCTTTTTAGCATAGGATCTATGAACGCCTATTGTTATTGGGGAGACTTTTATCTCCGTTAATAAATGCATGTATCTGAGAATATAATTTGAACGCAAAATCCTAACCTACTAGAAAATATTTATGTTATTTATAAGCAAACCCAAAAGAAATTCAAATAGTTTCTTTAGGCTTGAAAAGTAGTTGCTCCTTGGTAAGTGACAGCTTTAGATGCGAGTCTGTGTGTTATCGTTTCCTATTCTTTGTCTAATACAAAGCAGTCCTGTATGAAATTGATTGCTAGGGTTAAACAGCTAATGCCGACGTAGTCAATGGAAATCTTACATGATCGAAAATATTAAGGCGGTAGAAATAAAATTAAACGCAAACTAGTAGATCACCGTTAAACCTAGTGTAATTTGTAAACTATAAAATGGCACAAAATGTATTTTTATACATAAATTCATATATACACAAGTATACAAACTACATACATGCATAAATATATACATACGTACATTCCAATATAGACAAATGCATGCGAACATAAATAGATATATATACATACAAACATAGATTCATGCATACATGCATACATACTAACACACAAACATATGTACACGCATATGTGCCATAAAAGGTAGCTAGGTAGAAATAGATAATGAAAGCTCATGAGTAATGGTAGGTGTCATGATATTGCTGTCATTACGACGAAGCTGGGTTCATCAGAATTTCAAAATTTTGCATTCATACAGAATACAGTATGTACCTGTTCGACATGGTGAAATACTGCTGTAATAAAAAGTAATCAACGAGAATAGAAAATTGATTACGATATGTATATAATTTGCACGTCCAGACCATATATAAAAAGAAACATCGTCCAAAACTGCAACTTAAAAATTAAATTAAAAAGACGTTAGTTATTAATAAAAAATTGGCCAACATGAGGCGCGATTAATTTATCTCGTAAACAAGCACTAACCATTGGAATTACATATCCCGACTAAGCTGTGAAGACATGTAAATGTAGAAGTAGGATTAAATTCTACACAATATTTTTTTTATCCTCGGGTAAAAATTATTACTTCTAGCTAATTTATTCGGAAGTCATTGAGCTGAATTAAACTATGGACTTCGTTTCCCATTCTGGGGACGATTACCTGCAGGTGCATTTTGGAATATTAACCTCGGATTTTTATACGTCGTCGTTGGTGTTTGTTTCGTGGTCGTTGTTGTTGTTGTTGTCGTTATTGGTTTTCTTGTTGTCGTCGTCATTGTTGTCTTTGTTGTATTTGATTTGGATGATTGATCTTCTTCTGGGATTGCTGTAATATTTACACGAAATGTGAGGGCAATAACTTCGTCTATCTGATAATATATGAGCGCTACTTGCAGAACCAACAGGAAATTTATAAACGGCTTCATTCTGGAAAATATATTCTAATAGTAGCTGATATAATTAGAGTTCCCTTACACGATCTCCTGTTTAATTCTTCTTATTTATATACCTCATGATCTGCTTACTTACGATTGGCCGATCTTTGATAAATGCATAATTTGCTGATTCAAAAGAGAAGATAACCAACTACACCGAATCTAAGCACATATTGTTCGTTTCGCAAGACAATTATTATATTGTTTGCTTATATATAAGCAGTATTGCATCATTGCCCATTCTGGTACTCATCGATTTTCAAAATTTTGTGAATAAATTGAAAAATATTGAAGTTCTTATTCGTGTTTGCAAAACACAGTCATAATATCTCAATGGAACTGTCCCTCCAGAGGAGTTAAGATTTCTATTTGACGCAATATAAAATTTCTTCTTTTGAGATCAGTACGTTACATGGAGCAATTTGGTTACAATTTTTTTTAAATTATCAATCATTCTCCTTCGAATGATAATATTTGTCATTATTTTGAAATTAATTGCATGCGTCTTTAATCGTCTTACGCAAACGTATACCACAATTTCTCGTGCTCGTGGAGACTTCCCTTCAGAAACCTAATGTGGGGCTCAGCCATTCCTTGGGGCTTCTAAAGCAAATAATCCTTGTATAACGGTTAATCTGAAATGCAGAAAAATGAAAATAAACATTTTACGATCGGATAGACGTATACAGATATGCGACGAGCAACAGAAGTATATCTCAACAATCGCTTTGTCTTTTGCATTCACATTGCGCTTAACAGTGTAGATAATTAATGTATATCCTCGAATAAAAGTTTGTGTTATGTATTGAGTGTTCAATGCGTGATGAACCAAAAAACTGCTCCATTATTCAATAGCCGACCTGATCTAAATGTTCGCTAATGCAGACAAAAACTGTGTTTTAATCTGGCAGCGACGACTACCCTAATCCAAATGAAGAATAAAGACGGGTAAACGGATTTTGTTATTAGGACTGCTAAATAGCAAATCATTAATGCATTAGCAGTCGGCAGATGAAATAGAATAGTTTCTTTGTACGTTCAGTTATTAATCATGTAACGACATAAATTAATGGCCGACATATTGCGTAAATTAAATTAAATTTTATTTACGTTGCACCAATGAGAAAAAAGCGAAACTTGCCGTTTAACCAATAGTGTGCAAGTAGGCATGGCATGCTATTTAAGCACGGCAATTTACCATGCAAGTCAGTTGTTGCAATTGCATGCTGCCTTCCGTCACGCGTGTGCGTTCTGTCGGCTGTCAATACCTACGCTGGTGATTTGATAGTTTCACCAACAATTGGCTACATCCGTGACTCATCTTGTTGCGGTATAACCAGCGAGACGAGCCAATTAATTGCAGAACCATCACGACGTTATCCACATCGTGATTACAGCTCAACCACGGGAGCGACAACTCAAACAGAGTCCACCCAAGGCTCTAGAACATCTTCACACTCTGATGAATTCAGGAGAACGCATTACCAGGCCCTCTTAAGGGCCCCCTATCAGTAACTAATCTCTATTCAGAGCACCTTAACCGAGTTTGTAACGTCGTACGGCATTTACTTGAAGCCGGGGCGTTTACAAAATTGGCGACCGCGCCAGGATATTGATTATTGTTCTGATTTTTTTGGATATAAATCGATTAACATTTGCGTTTTCTCTACCGTGATCGTGGTCTTCTGGGAATTTTGTTGGGTATATCTATTCGTGGATTTGTGTTGAATTTTTTTTGGGGATAATTATAATAATACATTGTCATCAAAGGCCAACGGGGCCTCTGTTCATCTTTCCTACGTACGAAACGGCACCGTACGTACTCGACAGGCTCAATTGCGGATTTTTGGAAACAGTGACGTGTTTTGTTCTGCGCTCATTCAAC
>JAQBSW010002080.1:42500-112218 GCA_029291075.1 Eudiplozoon nipponicum | reverse complement strand
CTAGATTAATTGAAATTACCTGATCTGTGTTTTGACTAACGCAGCTTTCATTGTTCCAGTAATTTTCTTTGTCAGAAATATTTCGGCTAAACTTATCGATAGCCTTCATGAGTCTGCTAATTCTTCACAAGTTGAAGAAATGAAACTAATGAAGCAAGCGCGTTATTTCTTCTAGCCATAATATTTATACTTCAGACTAACCTTTCACTAGATATTCGTGTGTCACGTGTGTGTTTGTGTGTGTGTGCAAAGATTTTTTTCGACATTATCAGTTTAGCTTCATTTAGATCAACGGGAACTTGTACTTAATTAAATTTAACGGATTACTTCGCTTTCCAAAATACACACACACACACAGGGGCACGACGTAACTTTATCTAGTGAATCATTAGTATGTTATTAGATCAGTGGATGAGTGTAAACGCGTATTCACATCCACACAAACACATACATGACACAATTTTACCTATCGAAATGTAAGCTATGGTTAAGAGATCTACAACTAAGTATACATGAAGCTGAAATAGTAGCAGAAAGATATATATACCAAAGCCAGCACGAAAGAAAGGTATAATCTCATGCATAAATGTGTGTCGTCCTAATTAGCGACTCATCATTAGGAGCCAGTACTACGCCCTATACCCACAATATATCTGGTTAAGGAACATTGGGAAGTTGGACGGTACCATATGCATATTAAAACAGTTGTGCAATCAACAGCAGATAAAGTCTATCAAATCGCAACTTCAAAGCAAAGTCATCATATATATGGCATGTAACAAACCTGCAAACGGTATCAAAATCATGAATTTTTTACATATTATAAATGCTCAGTTTGCTTCGAAATCGCACTTTAATACATAAATAAACAAAACGTTAAATCTCGTGTTTGCAAACGTTGCGTGCCCTCAGTGGATAGAGCACCAGACGCCGAAGCAGACGTGCCCAGGTGTGAGCCCTGTCCACGGCAAATTCTGACCAATACGTGATGAGTTCTCAATAAGGACGAAACCGGTCTACTGGATGAATTGCCTTTTCTACACTATACAATTCTTAGTTTATACTGGCAAATGTATGTACTTAATGGGTCAGGTGTTTATATCAAGTTTGCAATTTTGATTATAGTAAATGTTATCACTGCCCGCGCAACCAATTTTTGTTTAATTTTATGAATAAATATATGGTGGGTTCGAGACGTAGTCCTAACTCCTATTGATAAGTCTCTAGCAAGCACGAAACGCTTGCAAACACGAGATTTAACATTTTATTTAGGCTGACATCAATGAAGCTTTATAGTTCTATATGAATTAACCCGTTACTAAGTGAGCTATGCCTAATAAATCAATAAATATATACTAAATTTCCGCAAACTCGGATATATAAATCAGAAATATGCTTCTTATTCATCTTATTCCCGCTCAGTCAATGTAACTGGAACTCCTATGTATATAATTATATACACTAAATTGTCAATTATGCGATTTATTTAAAAAATACATGCATGAGAAAGCATAAAAGGTACACCTTTTCAAAGGTGAATAAATATAATTGGACTAGAAATGCAAGTCGTGAACACCAAACCTTCAAACGACGCTTCAGTGTGTCGTCAAAACATCGGGTAAAGGGCCAATCTGTCATGTGGTTAAAGTATGGTGCAAGGTAGGTAGACTGACCAGCTTCCGTGAGTAGAAATGGTATATTTTCTGTGGAATGTAGCTCATCATCAAGACTGTCGAAGTGACCAATTTGAAACCGATCAGCAGTGGCGCTACTACAAGCATTAGCTGTCTCATTCTCGCCTGATTGAGACTTCCAGTCATCCGGTAAATTGCACGTAGGAGGCACGCTGGCTCTCGAGCTGATCCACCTATAGGAATCGTGGTAGGCCGAAGTGCTGGTCAGGCGAAAACGAAGGTATTCAACCAAATTTGAAACTTGTGATGACCGAGAAGAGCATTCAGCTATTAATCAATAAATTAAGGGACGAGTTTTACAAAAATAAAAAAGCACATGAACCAGTTTGAGTGATTCTTTCAAGTATGAAATTTAAAATAATTTATTAAAATTTGGTGTGAAAACAAATCGCTACACCCTTTTGTTAACAAAACGATATCACAACAAGACTTCCATTACTATCAAGTGTGGACGTATTAAAACTTTCTATATTCATCCTCAATAAACGTGAGATTACCAGGACTAACTCTAATTTTTGTCACGCACTGATGATGGTAGGCCGAAATTTGTCATTTCTTGTAGCTGACGCAGTCTTCTTGTGATGGGACGACCACAGAAAAAAAATGGGATTGGTGATAATCTACGTCAACAAATGACCATATTATACACCTGCGAAATCAACGATTGCATAATTACCAGGCTAACATTTCATATAACCATCGCGTACAACACTGTATTTCTTTAAACAATGAACAGTTTAAATCATGCAAAACCTCGTCATGTTTGACATCATCTTTTGTGTGAAATCTATCATCAGGCTCAATGCAAATTTCGAAACGTGCCTATCAAAATAGGCAGTCTTTCATAAAGAAAGAGCTAAAGACGTAGAAAAAAGACAAAGCTTTATGTATAAATCTTATTCTATTCATTTTGTGCATTTTTAATTTTAAATTAGAAATAAATCGTGCGTTGAAGCACAAATTTAACTGAAAGCGGATACACATATTATAGTTAAAATGGTCATTCTATTTGCGACAGAAAACAAAAAAAACTTGTAAAATATCTGGTACCTTATATCGTCAATATTGAAAAGAAAGTTGGATTAAGCTGGACTAAAAACATGCATCATGCAATCACGAACAGGAACCTGGATAAGCACTTGCTGAGGCAAGTAAACAATTCGCCAATTGAAATAAACATTGCTTGCGCGGGCGCTGATAAAAATTAATTAAATCAAGGTTGTGATCTTAAAATAAACACCTGATCCATTCTGTGCATAGTGTAGAAAAGGCAATTCATCCAGTAGACCGAATTCGCACTTATTGGGAACTCATCATGTACTGACCAGAATTTTCTACGGGCAGGGCTCGAACCTGAGCACGTCTGATTCTGAATATGTTGCTCAGGGTGGCTGAGATTCGAAGCAGACGTGCTCAGGTTCGAGTCCTGTCCGCAGCAAATTCTGGACAGTACGTGAAGAGTTCCCAATAATGACGAAACCGGTCTACTGGATGAAATGCTTATTCTAAATTACACAATTCTTAGGTTATACTGACATATGTATGTATATAATGGGACAGATTTTTATATCAACATCGCAACCTTGATTAAATAATGGGACAGGTTTTTATATCAACATCGCAACTTTGATTAAATTAATTCACCAGTCTATATTCCAATTAAACGAACATTGGTTGCGCGGGTGGTGATAACAATTATTATAATCAAGGTCGCGGTCTTGATATAAACACCTGACCCATTAATTACTTACATATGTCAGTATAAACTAAGAATTATATAGTGTAGTGTGTATATTCCAATTGTCGATGAACGTCTTTGGCTTATTTAGCTTAGGATTAAAAATTTTGCAAACAAAAGCTCCGCTGGGCGTAATTACTTTTCGACTTTTTTGTTTCGGCACATACCACTTTTTAATAGAACATTCAAAAGAACATTACCATTCGCTTAATTAAGTAAAATATTGAAGTCAAGATATACATCCACAATGAGAAGGCGATATCCAGCAATTGCCTTAAGGATAAAACTGGCACATTACTACTTCGACTCAATCAGAATTCAGCCTAATTCTTTCAAGTGTGTAATTCATGCGAAGAACTGGAAATTCATAACAAATTTAAAGCGAATAACCTGAATACAAGTGAAGTCAAGTCCACACAACGAATAACTTTTGTTTTTTTATGATTATAATTATGGTCAACGTGCTACAAATCATTTAACATTAAATATTTAAATAAAACCTGTAGCAGAACATCGTGACCTGTAGCTTTGCGTCGTTTTAAAGATACGATTTCATTCTGTAATTATTACCCTGATGGTAAGTGAAAATAAAATTTACACATTTATAATAAGGGCAATTCTAGAAATCAGAACTGATACAAGATCCCGATTTATTCTTACCACCGACAAAGACGTCAGATTTTATCAGTTATAGGAGTATAACGATCAATCAATTATTTGTTGCGCAAAAAATTGGAACAAGCTTCGATTAATACATAATACGAACGTCTGTTGTTCACACCATCATCCATTATAGCTCATGCAAATTAAAGATGGCATTTCCGATGGTGTTAATGTTGGTTTCTAGCAAACCAACGAGTACTATTGTACGCTGAACTGGAATAAATTTGGCGACTAATTTAGAGAACATCCACAAACTTGTCAAAGATCCAATGAATTATTCTACTTGAACCTACGATATAACATACAAGATTACCTGCATTGCGCACAGCGGATTATACCTTTACCCAACTAATCTTCAAATATTCACCATAAAGCCCAGATAATGACTGCATGTTCCGATTCGACGAACGTGTAGCAAAATGATCGACAACACTTGATGTAATCACGCCAACGATATTGAAGTGCTACATGATCGATTTGAGTAAAAAAAATAGTCTGGAACTGTATGGCGTAGTATGACGTATCTCAAAATGCTACATATTCTGTTTTATCTATTAAAGTATAATCCGTGTTCCGTTCAACTGTCAAACAGTCGTTTTGGCGTAAATTCTGTGCATTGACATTATTAGTAGAAAACCTAGATCGGGGTGAAAATTTCCCTTCTTGTCGTCTACGTTGCACTCGGTGGAAGTGCATGCAGATACAAAAAATGATTACCTCGATTAGTTACCTGATTTTTGTGCAAAACAAGGTTTTTATTTCCACTGTCCACAACTTCACACCGAAATTTTTAATACATTCTAATAATTCTATTTATCAATGATAAGCTCACGAGACAACAAATTTGGCAACTAATAAAGCAAAACTAAGTTCGTTTAAATTGCCTCAAGTAGCTTTCTAGCAGATCCCGTGGATCCATGTTAATTGCGAGTCAAATCGTCTGCACATGATAAAAAACGGTATCTTAAAAGCAATTGGCTTACATTAATAAAATATGGAGAGACGGAATTATATGTACTTCGAGAAGTGTTCGGTATTAATAGATACGCTCTTAAGTTAATAGAAGCAATGAGAGGAAATGTCGTAGTTAAAATTAATCATAATTGGAAGTAAGTTAAATCCGAAATTAGGACGGTGGATCGTAGGTTAATGGTAATATCGGACTCCAAACTAAACAAGAAAACAAAAACGGTAATATCTATAAATACACCATACACGAACCATTTAAATAAATCCCCCACCATTAAACGTTTTCCATCTTTTGTACGTAGTCAGATTTGTCCATTATAACTACGCTCTTTTCTTTATCAGCGCGTAGTATTTTGATGTCTGCATTTCTGCTGATATTTCTAAGTGCATTTAGATGCTGCTTTGTCAACGCATGCTGCTCTGCGCATTTAGACGATTTCAGGTGTGAAGCCTGATCAACTAGTGTAGCCTTGAACCAATTTTTATAATCAATACTGGTAGGCTCCAAGTCAGCTGTTTGTTCAAATAGCAATTCAAATGCTGCCTCAAAATCAACATCGCATTTATTAGAAGGATGTATTCCATAATTTCGGCCCATCGATAGTGCCTCCATTGTTAGCTGATCGATTGGCACTTTTGATAAGTTAAGCACATGCTTATCAAGATCGGTCGGTATTAAATCACACAAAACTCCAGGTTTTACATCTTTTTCTAATTTATTCAAAATTCTTGCTTTATCTTTCCTCATAACTGTCGGCAAAAACATCAAAAATTTCATTCTTTCAAAAAGACTTAGTTCATCTAATACACAAGATACACACCCAATTCTTGCCTGTAGCACTGCTTCATCTTCCTTCAACTGCTCAATTTTAGAATACGTCAACCTTGTAAGATTTCTTCGGTTGACTCGTAGTTTTGACTTTCGTAAACTGCGTACCAAATCACCTGGGAACCGCAATTGTTTAATACACTGGTAATAATGTTCTTTCCACAATAACGTTCTTTGCGCTCTACACTTTAAAGTCACTAGTTCATCTAGTTTTCTGAAAGATTCATACATACATATATACATACATTCATAAATACATACATACATACGTAAATACATACATACATAAATGCATACATAGATAAATGCATAAATACATACATGAATGCATACTTGACATATGTTTATCTAATGAACTTCAGTAATTGTGATGTGATCACTGTAATTTAGCTTAGATAATTTTACACGTGAAGGTAATGCTATTTAATGGCATGATTTACAGTTACTGGTACGCGAGCATACACTTGCATGGACACGCCTATCATGTAAAATGTCAGTGATTATTATGATATTTGCCTACATTTCTAAGTGAAGCCGTTAAACTGAAATTTAACACTAGCTGTATTATCTGCATATTTCGTGGTTCCATGAACTTGCCGTTGATAGAGTTATTCGAAAGAATGTTCAGAAATATTTTGTGATAAAATGTGAGCAGTGAACAAAAACTTTGTTTTGTACAACATGAATCAGGTAATTCATTAATTATCTGTTGCATGCAAATAAATATTTTTCGCATTAGTTTTAGCAATTCTAGTGACAAGCTTAATGAAAGCAAAGAAGAGTGGGAGATTAACAACCCAGAGAAAGGTTTGATAAAATATTTTGTATCTGGCAATAATACTTGTCGGGGAGGGAAGGACTAGATTTAGATAACCCCGAAGCTGCTTCTGCCTTGCAGTGAACTCTAACGAAGCAGAAATTTTTCGGAGAATGATAATACCAAAAAATTCTAATACATTAAAGCAATTTCTGCCTTAACACATAACCTATGGGTGCAGGAAAGGATAAGAGGTGAGAAACCCTGACGGAAAACCAAGCCGATCAATAACTCAATGTAGATTGGTAGAATTAGTATAAACCAGAGCTCATCCGTACGAGTACCTGGGATAGACTTGGGGAAGGCGAATAGTGATAAAAACTTTCTTTGTATTATTCACAAAGAACAAACAAAAATACGTATTGTAGAATTTCTACCGAATTTTCTGTTCTTTTTGTTTCATATAGGCTCAAGATAAAACTTGCAAGGGGTTCCTAGATGGTAAGAGCACGTTCCTTCTAAGCCTGATCGTCTTGTGTTGTTGAATATCTGCAAAAGCGGGGTATTCGTATTGCTTGCATTCAAGATACTGTTATTTCGTTAAGCATCTCGTAAATCTTCACATTTAGGCCTAGTAGTCTTTTAGTAATTTTGAGAAAATAAAGTAAGCAACAATTACATAATTAGTAAGGTCATTTAACTAAACTTTGTATACTGAACAAATAGCACAACTACATTTCTTTCATGCCACTTTGGTATATATTTCTGGTCTTATTTGAACTAATTAATTACTAGATACACGATTCGTAATATGCGCTTTCTAAATTATTACTAAATTATGTAAGGCATATCATTAATGTAGACGATGCAGCCCTCTAGGTCTATTATGTACGTGTATAGGCTATTTTGTATGTGAATGTATAGTATTTGGAAAGAAAATACATACATACAAGCTAGCAATATAGCGTGTACGTTTTACCTTAATAGGCATAAATCTGAACGGAAGCAATTTCTAAACGAATTATCATTTAAACTCTGTGTTAGTTGATAGTGTAGAACTTGGTAGTTTATTGTAATACTGAGCGCGGATTTTGAAAACAACGACCAGGTTGTCGATCAAAGTATCAATCAATAAATAGGAAGACGAGTTTTAGGTGAGTGTGCGATGTCTACTCAGTTAGAAAACGAAGACCCTATTAAAAATGGAACAGCACCAGACGAAAAAATCATTCAAAAATTAGCACTACTAGTCTTAAGTAAACAGATTTTGCTAAAAAGAGAGAAAGAAATAGAAATTTAAAACCAGTGCATATCAACAACGTCCTAATACACTCGAAAGCACAAAGTCCAAACAAGATTTCACAAAAAAAATTTAGAACAAAAATTGTGAAGAAAGTATGCAGAAAAATAACCAGAATTAGCTGATTGATCTTAGCAAATATCCTGAAGTATAATAATTAAATTCAAGTGGAGATAAAGTACAAAAGTCAAAGCAGAACGATTATTCTATACTTGACTTTGAGCGAGCCTAACATTTTGATATTTCATTTGTAAATTATCGGTAATTGACATTGTGCACCTTGCAACAAGTAAGTTTAATCAAAACTAGGAGCAGGAATAGCTACTACTGAGAAAATTCTCAACCATGATAAAACCATTGCCTTTTAGATAAATTGCATTTGAAAATGTAAACAACATGTAGATTGTAAAAGCAAGTGCAGCTCAATCCGTCACTTATTGTACATTTTGTGGGTAGCAGAGAAGTTCCTAATCTATCTTACCTCATGCGCAAACACAAAGCAGCAAATATCAATGACCTCACTCGAAACAGACGTATAAGACCATGTGATCGAGCTTATTGTCGCGATTTGGACCTAAGAATCTGTCACACATGAATAGAAGAGTTCATTTGTTGTGACAATCAACAAATGGACGACACTGGTGCTCCAACCAGCTACTGGGGTATCAGTCTGCTCTATTCTGCATCAAAGGTGATAGCTATTTGATCTCTCAAAGGATTCCTGAAGAGTGAAGAAAGCATACTAGTTGAACTCAGGCGGAGTTTCGAATCAGCATTGGATGCGTGGACCAAAATGCAATCTGTCAAACACATGAGTTGCCTCATCATTCTTAGTGATATAACACAGTTGTATTTTTGCACGTCTCTGCCACATTCGATTCAATGGCGCGTAGGATTTTATGGAGAGCTATGCTAGATAAAGGTATCCTGGCCGAAATTGCTCATCAGTTTGATGCCTGTTATTTTGACTCATCGTCTTGTATCCGCATTAGGAGCTGTTTTCAACGTTTTGCGCGTAGGTCCAGTATTAAAAAAACTAGGCGTTATTGCTCTTACACAGTTAAACTATTTACATGATGCGGTATTTGCTGAGGGCTCGGACATTATACAACAACATAGCGCAGGTGGAAGCACTCCCACTGTGGTATATATATATATATATATATATATATATATATATATATATATATATATATATCTAATTAGGAATATATACCACAATGTGAGTGCTTCCACGTGCGCTATGTTGTTGTATAATGTTGTAAAGCAATCTATGTTAAGTGCAGATTAATTTAGTACACTTTCTATATAAATTTTAATCAATTTCAGGTAGTATGTGCTATGATGACAAATGCCTCGCTTAAACTGTTTTGTTCAGCCATGATTTTATATTAGACTTCTTCTTCAATATGCTAAGTATTATTAATTTAGTATTCCAATTCCGCGTTTTCCATACGCGGGTAATAGCTGTACACGGTCAGTTACACAAAGATCCGATTGATCACAATTTCCAATTTTGTTTTGTCTTTGATCGGGTTGAGTTTTGGTTCGTCCCAATGGAAATGCGGTCCTATCACATCTTTGTTTACTGGCGACGTTTCGGTGCCTACTTTCCAGCACCATCCTCAGGCAACACAACACAATGATCACAATAGCAGATTTAAGCAAATGTGGTAACCTCGTTCCAAAACCATTCTATTTATATATATTTGACTCAACACTATTTTAATCATAGAATTTGTCTCAGTAACTAAACTCAATATATAACTATTTATAATTAGCAGACCAATCATTACCTCACCTATACATCATCTCATCTCGTATGCAGAATATTGTAGGGGAGAGAGACAGTATCGAACCTTTTGTTATTTGTTATAACTGTATTGCTACTATGTCACGGTAATCAAAATTTAAAAATGATAAAACTAAAACCTTGACTGTCATATACTGTATTTTATTTAAAGCCGGGAACTCTAATGTATATAATGGTGTATGAGGTATTGCGCACATAGCAACAAATTAGTTCAAATATGGAGCAGAAAGTTACTTAGATGGATGGAGAGTGAATGTCATAGCCACGGTTAGGTGAAAGATTAAAGAGAAAGATAGAGATAGTATGGACAACTAACGTTTTTCAAAAAACTAATCGTAAGCACAATGCGAAGTTAATCAACTTTTAGAAATAATTGCATAAGAATATTTGCTCATGCGACTAAAATAATTCATTATACCTATATACATATATATCTAAATATAATATCGTAACACCTCTATATATATATAGAAGAAGGACCATTAAACATGAATATTTTCTATTCTTATTATATATTTATTACGTTAGTCACACCTTATATCAATATATAAAATACATGTCAATATGTATAAAAACATATATATATGAATATAAGCAACAGTATGAGTCCAACATCCCTAATCCTATATATATATATATATATATATATATATATATATATATATATATATATATATGATTAAAGATATTGGACCCACACTGTTGCTTATATATATATGTTTTTATACATATTGATATGTATTTTATATATTAATATAAGGTGTGCATAACCTAATAAATATTTATTACTAATGTATATATATATATATATATATATATATATATATATATATATATATATATATATATATATATAGAGGATTAGGGATGTTGGACTCACACTGTTGCTTATATTCATATATATATTTTTATACATATGGACATGTATTTTATATATTGATATAAGGTGTGACTAACGTAATAAATATATAATAAGAATAGAAAATATTCATTTTTAACATCCAACAATGGTCCTTCTTCTAAATATATATATATAAAGGTGTTACGATATTATATTTAGATATATATGTATATAGATATAATGAATTATTTTAGTCATATGAGCAAATATTCTTATGCAATTATTTCTAATAGTTGATTAACTTCGCATTGTGCTTATGATTAGTTTTTTGAAAAACGTTAGTTGTCCATACTATCTCTATTTTTCTCTCTTTAATCGTTCACCTAAGCGTCTCTATGACATTCACTCTCCATCCATCTACGTAACTTGCTGCTTCATATTTGAACCAATTTGTTGCTATGTGCGCAATACCTCATACACCATTGTATACATTAGAGTTCCCGGCTTTAAATAAAATACAGTATATAATGGTCAAGGTTTTAGTTTTATCATTTTAAATTTTGATTACCGTGACATAGTAGCAATACAGTTATAACAAATAACAAAAGGTTCGATACTGTCTCTCTCCCCTACAATATTCTGCATACGAGATGAGATTACGCATACCGGGAATTTGAGATAGGTGAGGTAATGATTGGTCTGCTAATTATAAATAGTTATATATTGAGGTTAGTTACTGAGACAAATTCTATGATTAAAATAGTGTTGAGTCAAATATATATAAATAGAATGGTTTTTGAACGAGGTTACCACATTTGCTTAAATCTGCTATTGTGATCAACGTTGTGTTGCCTGATGATGGTGCTGGAAAGTAGGCACCGAAACGTCGCCAGTAAACAAAGATGTGATAGGACCGCATTTCCATTGGGACGAACCAAAACTCAACCCGATCAAAGACAAAACAAAATTGGAAATTGTGATCAATCGGATCTTTGTGTAACTGCCCGTGTACAGCTATTACCCGCGTACGCAAAACGCGGCATTGGAATAAATGAAGCTTACACTCCGCAAAACCATTTCAAAAAATATTAATTTTGTAGTTCAATGATTTGGAATAAGGGGTAGATACAACCGTAAAATAGAAAAGAAATAGTGTTGAACAATTGCTACCTTAGAAAATGTAGCATTTGTTGCAATCATGTTATCATTGGACTAAATATTTGGTCTTTACACATTATTAGTTGTGAAGACCTAGCATATATACGTGGGGTTGAGAAAAAACACTTCATATAGAACTAGGAAATGCCAAAATTGGTGAAAAAATTTAAAAATCAAATAGATGCACGTGTTTCAAGCTTACTTATTAACCAATGTTAGAATCCAGTATTATAACACAAATTCAACACACAGTTGGCTAATGAATGGTGCTATCTTCCAGACGTATGGTTTGATTCCCTCGAGTCGATGTTTTGACGTGATCTGATAAATAGTTATATAGCAGTAACTTTTCCAGGATTTCAGCATTTTTTCAACACCGTAATTGTTTTCCGGGCTGTTAAGTCGAGAGCAAATATTGGCAGTCTTCTTCTAATCTTCGCTTATTATAATCCACAGAGAGCCAAATATCTGACCAAAACTGAAGCAAAGCCACACTTAAATGTATTCATAAAAGTATCTCTATACTCTCCTACTGTTCAAAGTGAAAATACGTAAGGCACTGTAGCAGGAGGTAATTATTTTTCCTAGAGCGACTGATAAAAAAGGAGTAGGGTGTTTATCGTGTATCCACCAACTTGAATTTAAGAAACTAACAAGGAAGAAATTTCATCAATTATGCCAAATTCTTTAAATTCGCTGGGTATGCAGTAACAGGAGGATGAGTTTACATAGGACAAAATCATAGGTTAAAATTCGCGCCAAACAAACTGTCCACCTACGGTTATTAACCGAAGACGAAGCCGATGTTGCACTGATAGCAGCTTTCGTGAGACTAAAACCCGCGTCGCGAGTGTACGCCAACTCGTATCGAGCATTTTGAACGCCAGTCAACGCTAGTCGTAGACAGCATGCTACTCGATAAAGCTGGCTCATTGAACAAATTTGGTCGTTAATCCTGTCCTGGCTCTGATAATTCTTACGAGCGAAATCTGACACGTTACGACTCACGGTTGCAGTCAAATTAACTTCAGATTTACCCATCACGGATGGGGGCGATGTAGTACCTGGCAATTCGGATGAGGTTTGAACGCATGACGGAAAAACATAGTTTAGAAGCAAAACAGTGCAATACGGCGATGTGTAGCTTTCGTCTTCCTGTAAGGAATTAACTCGGTCAGCAGAGGTGGCGGTTGTACGAAGAAAAGTAAGCCATTTCATCTTACCTATATGTTAAAAGTTAATTTTGTTAAAAGATTTACATTGTGCAAAAAGTAAATGTGTATCAATCAATAACAACGTCAAAGATAACGAAGAAGATTAAATTTTAAAATTAGGAATATTATAATGCACAAAATTTAAAGACGAATAAAAAGATAGCGTGTAGTCATCCTCCTTAAATATTTAAATACTAATCTTTATGCAAGTATGTATTGGCTGTTGCGAACCTAGTAACAAATTAGTTCAGTTCTGACCAGAAGGATAAACCAAAGGCAGCATGAACGGAAAGTATAATCTCATGCACATTCGTTTCGTGCTTACTGGCGACTCATCAGTAGGAGCCGGTATTACGCCCTTTAACCACTATATATTTGAGTGAGAAATGTGGAATAATAGGACAGTACATTCTCCTAGACGCATGTGTAAACCTGAAAAAAGTGAAGCTAACATCATATAAAGTCCTCGACAATGCGACCTCAACTCTAGCTCACACTATATAATATACATACCGAGTTTTGTTAGTCATCCTCCTTCTCATTATCATCATCATAAGCATCAATAAAATAGCGTTTAGTAACTCGTGCTTCACTACCATATAACCTTGAGAATACGAAGAGAAAGATTTTCTAAATTAAAACAAGAATCTTTAATAATGACAAAAATAGTAGTTCACAAAATATTTATTAAAGAGGAGTGATATATGGAAGGGAGAATCTAATTCAGATGGAGATATTTACACAACAACATTATGGCCAAGTCCGCTTTAAGGTAAGGCGACATCAGCAATACTGCTTCTTTGCCAATTTCACTATATCGCGTCATGGTTACGACCAAACCTTTCAGTAAACCATGTCTAAATAAGAAAACAAAAATTAAGATGATTCCACCAGCAATCTGCGACTACATTGTCAGTGAGCTCGGTTTCATGTCATGTCGCGCAGGGTTTCGAACCACGAACTATGATAGGCAGGCGGAGCCGATACTGGTGTATGAATGAGTCCTCTACAGACCAATTTGACTAGGCAATCGAATTGAAGGAATACACAAAACTTTATCGAAACATCGCAGTTAATGGAGCCTTGTTGTTAGATCCAAAAATACGCCTTATAGATGTAAGCATTGCCCATTCATTGAAGATAAGTTATGACATGAGTTATGCTTTTCAAACAAAACTGATCGAATGTCTGTAAGAATTTAAGATCTTAGCCTCTAACGCACTAAGTATTACTAGCGTACAAAAAGCCGCAGGCACATATGAATTGCACACGCGAACTTTGGGGCACAGTGAGATATTTGCGTTTATCCATGAACGGCGAAGGTTAGAAAAAGGTAGTCTAGCTTTCGCGATTCACATATTCACCTCGTTACGCATATTGCATGAGTAATTGATACAGCTACCGAGATATGTAAACCTGTCAAGCATGTCCAGATCTTCACTTTTTAGACGTGGAGTTGAAGAGAGTAATGTATGATCCTGTGTCAGTAACTTACATGCATATGGTGCGAATTGCACAAAAAAGACGGAACGACGCCTGTTAATCAATTCAAGGTGGCCTGGACAGAATCTATGTTTTCGATTAATAATGAAATATCGCCTGCACGGTCAAAAATTGACTAATCTACCACAGTGGAGAACCTTGCTGCCTGTATCCTCGTCGTGTGTAATAGTCCAAATCATAATTGCATCTAGTAAAAATACATACAAAAATGTGGAAAATTGACACTTTTGGCGGACACCACCGGTAGTAAGAAAATTGTGCGATAATACGACGTAGATCTTAATTCGACAAGAAGTATTTGTGTAGAAAGCACGTATAACATTTACAAATTTGATAGACATAATACTTTTCGACAGAATATCGATTAGAACATTGTGGACCGCTGAGTTATATGAGACGGTGATAAACAAGTCGCTGTTCAATACCTCGCCTTACGGTATAAAATATTATCTCTACAACCTCATCCTGACGCCTAGTTTCGAAATTCTTCATCGATTTGTCAGACACCCAATGAATATTTCTACGAGAGCCTACATTGCCATATAGAGTAGTACTTGCATTACGCATAAAGCTTAGCTTCGTTCAAACTATAATTTGCGTCATCAAGACCAGCTGGAAAGATGGTTTTTCGAGTTTGCCCACGTCTATTTGAGATTTATTCTTATCTTATTTTCTGAAATATCTGAGTACAAACTTACAATGGATACGCACATTGTCGGAGTCGACATATGTGATCCGTAACAAACGACAATCCTGGACGAAAATACGACATCTAAAAGTAATTGCTAATCGATCTATTTGAAACCAGCCTTGTTCGAGGGCTGGAGGACACCATGTGACAAAACGCCTTATACTACATTCGAAGTCTCTGCTAATCAAGTTTAATCTATGCTCCGCGCAGCAATTCAAATTTTGATCATCATTATCGTTGTGTATTGAACTTAAATGTATCTGCCACTCAGATAAAATTCTACGTTGCTGAAGCTCAAAACTTGAGCATTTATGTCATTCATAACAAAGATGATATCCAATATCCAATATCAACATGTAAATACGTGCGCGACACTTCTTCTGTTGGAAAAGGAATTCCATTAAAAATTTCATGTACTGAAATAAACTTTTTTATGCGCAGTCGTAATAAAAAGTGATTTTAAAATATTGAAGAATACTCTGATTTCAATCAGCCCAACGCAGTTTCTTCATTATATCATTTAGTGGGGGGTGGGGGGGGGTCAATTTATCTGCAGACTTGCTGAATACTTAATGCTGATTTACACTTATATATATCCAGATTTAAGTTGCCATCTCCGAGCAGATATTTCAAACATTTTATAATTCGCATTCGTAAAATTGTCATCAGATTTGCATTTTCTATTCTTCTTACTACATTATCTTCATTTTCATACTAAATCTCCTGGACTAATTCATCAAATTCGATGGATAAGAATAGCTCACTTGCATCAAACGTCCATCAGTGCCAGTTGTTAGAGGTATCAAAATTCATCGAATCTCGCTGTCCACATATGACATGGGCGTATAAAATATTCATTTGCCACACTGAAAAAGTGTATGTGCTTATAAACTCAACATATTAACTATCCTGTTACGACTTTTACCTGGCTTTACATGAAGCACATGTTTTATTTCCCTCGCAGTTCATTTTTTTAAAGAATAATATGTTACAAATTCAAAGGAGTTCAGTCGAATGAAGACATTTTGCATTCTGGGTGAATGCATGATAACAAATCTTACTATAAACAATGCATCATTCGCACATGAACTTATTGCCAAATAGTAATCTCACCACTCGCTAATTTGACTGGCTTCACGCAAAAGCTGGCACAAAGACCCAAACGTGTAGCCCCATTTTGAAGCGCTCGTTTGTCGTCACCGTTAACTGTAACGCAGGAAGAAACGCCGACATTTGCGTTCGAAACCACAAGGTTGTCAACTGAATCGAAGATATCGGCGCCAGTTGCTCTGGCTATTCGAATCATAACACTCTAAGGAAAATGATTTTATTGTAAAAAATAAAGTATACACATTCATCGTAACATTTCAAGAAAAAGAAATAACAGTTCATCTTAGAAAATTAAAGCTATACGACTTTATTTATTTAAATAATTTTAAGTTTAGAGCAGCGAATTTAATATGACATAAAATCTGATATACAAATTTAAGGGGACAACGGTAGAAAGATATATGGATTATTTCATTAATCAATCAAAGTTTGTGCAGACGCAAGCCAGTTGTGGGATGAGTTAGGTTTTGGATCCCGATCATGGCAGATAAGTATATGTTCATGTTGGAACGACAGCACTTCGAACAATTTCAGACCTTACAGCTAACTTGGCTCTACTAAGAAAAGAACGTTCCGAAGATGATTCTACTAGACATCTGCAACATGATCGCCACTGAGCTCGATTCAATGCCATATAGCGAAGGTTTTCTAGCCAAGAACTATGATGCGCAAGAGGACCCCATCCTGATTTTTGAAGTGTTTAGCCCACCTATCAAGACAACTTATTTTATTAATTATTAAATGGTTATTACTATCATTTATAGTTTCGATAACTTTTAATTTTTTTCGGAACTGTTGTGCAAATAAGTTAGAACAAACAGAGTCTATTACTTGACGCGAACACTTATATAATTTCTTCAGCCTTTCTGGTCCAAAAGGATTCGAGATCAACTTTTGGACTACGCTTAAGTTGGCGTCTTATATTGCAACGAGTATTATTATGAGCCGAGCCATGTGGAATTTGACGCCCTGTTTCGAATATATCCATAGCTTTTCCAGAAAGTCAATGAGTATTTCTGCAGGAGCCAAATATGCCACTTACAGTAGTACTTGCATTGTGCATAGTGGAACTTATCTTGGACGAAGGTAAATTCGATTTTCCGCCATCAAGACCAATTAGCTTTGAATTTAGAAATACTTGTCGGAAGAAGGGTTCAAGTTTGCTTACATTTATTTGAGGTTGATTTTTATTTATTTTTCCAGAATATTTTAGTGCAAATCTACAATGAATAAGTGCATAGTCCGAGTCGACATACGTGTTCCAAAAAGACCGACAATCTTGGATGCAACCACGACATTTATAACTAATTGCTACATTACCTATTTGAGTCCACCGTTGTCCGGGAGCAGGAGGATGCCATGAGGCGCAACGTCTAACACTACGTCGGAAGTTTGTATTACTTAAATATGATCTATGTTCCGCGCAGCTATCCAAAAGCCATTCAACATTACCCTTGCACGTCGAGCTTAATGTGTATCTTCCACCAAAATGAAATTCTGCGTTACTTAAGCGCCCAACTTAAGCATCCATGTCACCCATAACCAAGACATTATCTGAACTTCGTTCTCTACCTAGTAACGAGCTTACTTCGGAGTAAAAAGCGTCCTGGCTTTGGTCTGTGCTGCAATCGGTAAGAGCATATGCAGATACAACAAAAAATGCAACGTTGATTACGGTTTTTGCATTGATTTTATTAGATGTATTTAAACGTACCGCACAAAGTCGACTATTTAAAGGGATTATTCAATTAAGCAAGCTTCAGCCCGGGTGCTAATGACAAAACCAATGACCCATTTACCGGCTTGAGAAAACTCCGTGGAACCAAATGTTTGAAAAAATAGATAGGGATAGTGCAAACAGTTCTGAAATGCACATAGGATCCAATATTTTGGTATCAGATACGCAGCATGCGTCGATTTATAATTTATCCAACGTACGTGCAAGAGTTTATTGTTGTCCAAATTTTAATGTTCGCACATTAAATGCGACTATGTTAAAACCTATAGTCTATGAAAACTATTTTCGATATTTTGCAACCCGATATTAGGCGCAGTTATATGATCAACACTAACCATATTCATAGTTTCTAAAAGAGCCGTATTGTTAGATTGAGAAAAGGAAAGGGAAGGATAGGAGGCCGATTTCGCATATCCACCCTACACGGCTCAACAGATAAGGCGAACCTTTTTATACTGCGCGACGGCCGATGCAGGATGTAATCATTGTAATTCGTACTGTTCAAGGTTATATGTTGACTATAAGAGATCAATAGGTTGCCAATTCCTAGTCTTGATGTTTTGTATTCTGAGTTTTCCTTCTCTTAGATAGTCTGCCAACTAAGGCTTATGAGCATTATCTGCCCAGATGCCAGTGACCAAAGATTCCTTCAGCAGCCGAAACTTGCCCATCGCGTCTGGCACGCGTGCTTTCATTCTGTCACCACACATTTAAGAAATAATAGACGTTACTGCGCAGTTAGATAAAACTCGAGGCTTCGCATAAAACGGGATGATGGCTGCGTCAGTTTAGACCTGGAAAGGTTAATGCTACCATTCCGGGGCAGACTAGCTTGTCCCCGCGGTCGTCAAACCGGAATTTCTATGGCTACGGGGCATAAAGTTGACAATCTCAAAGTATGATTACAAGAACTAGTGGCAGATTTTAAACAACATAACAAACGTACGGCCAGTCGCACGCACTGACACGTTTCGACCTTCAATGATCATCATCAGAGTGCGACGGAAAACTGTCTAGCGAGGATCAGACTGAATTGCACATATATAGAAAGCAAAATTAGATATGCGGCTCTCACCTCTAGTAGTCTTGCATACATTGTACTTGAATGGAAATGTCGGCTGCATAATTTCTGTGCCATCACAAATAAACATATAGGCAATACAATGGTATTGGTATTTATTTCAACTTCGCAAACTTGATTTAAAGAATCGTTACCACCACCCGCGCAATAAATTAGTGTTTAGTTGTATTGCCTATACTAATTGTTTATTTTTAACACCCGAAATGCTGTATTACTTGAATAGGTATGGTGGGGGAAAGACACAAAAATTCTATTCAATAAATCAAAAAGTCTTATTAATATATGAAATAAAATAAGTGATGGTTAGACAAGAAATATTGAAAATTATTTAAATAAAGAATAAGTAGTATAAGGAAAGTAGTTAGAAGCCTTTAAATAAGCGCTCAAACAAATAGTTAGGGGTGAAATTTAGAAAGACTATATTCTCAATAATTGATTAGCCATTAACTAAATAATAAGCCCACTAATAAGTTAGTCTTAATCCGATGTCCTTAATCTTTTATTGTGGCTAGCTTCAGATTCTATTTCATGCAATCGTCTTTTCCTGTCATTAACCAATACGGTATTCCAAATTCTACCTAAAGATTTTTCAACAGCTGTTTCATTCATAATATGATCCCAATATTAAAATTAGAAAGATTCTCTAATCAATGTCGTCACCCAATTACGATTAAATATGGCTATGCGCTTACAATCATTCCAGCTCCACCTAAAGGAAAAAATTGACTAACCAAGTTACATTAGTTAGTATATAACTGAAAATTGTGTGTAGTGTGTGTTGGGGATAGCTCAGTGGTTAGAGCACCAGATTCCGAAGCAGACGTGCCCAGGTTCGTATCCTGTCCGCGGCAAATTCTGGCCAGTACTTGATGAGTTCCCAATAAGGACGAAACCGGTCTACTGGATGAATTGCCTTTTCTACACTATATACAATTCTTAGTTTATACTGACATATGTAAGTAATTAATGGGTCAGGTGTTTATATCAAGACCGCAACCTTGATTATAATAATTGTTATCACCACCCGCGCAACCAATGTTCGTTTAATTATATAAATGTTCATTTCAATACCATTTCCCCACGTAATGTGGTGTCTTTTCAGTAATGACAGATTGGGCATGGTTAGTTGGAACTTTGGGTCTAAATGGATGCCATATGAGCTCCACCTAAAGGAAAAATTGACTAACCAAGTTACATTAGTTAGTATATAACTGAAAATTGTGTGTAGTGTAGTGTGCGGCAGGATAGCTCAGTGGTTAGAGCACCAGATTCCGAAGCAGACGTGCCCAGGTTCGTATCCTGTCCGCGGCAAATTCTGGCCAGTACTTGATGAGTTCCCAATAAGGACGAAACCGGTCTACTGGATGAATTGCCTTTTCTACACTATACAATTCTTAGTTTATACTGACATATGTAAGTAATTAATGGGTCAGGTGTTTATATCAAGACCGCAACCTTGATTATAATAATTGTTATCACCACCCGCGCAACCAATGTTCGTTTAATTATATAAATGTTCATTTCAATACCATTTCCCCATGTAATGTGGTGTCTGTTCAATAATGACAGATTGGGCATGGTTAGTTGGAACTTTGGGTCTAAATGGATGCCATATGAGCTCCACCTAAAGGAAAAATTGACTAACCAAGTTACATTAGTTAGTATATAACTGAAAATTGTGTGTAGTGTAGTGTGCAGCAGGATAGCTCAGTGGTTAGAGCACCAGATTCCGAAGCAGACGTGCCCAGGTTCGTATCCTGTCCGCGGCAAATTCTGGCCAGTACTTGATGAGTTCCCAATAAGGACGAAACCGGTCTACTGGATGAATTGCCTTTCTACACTATACAATTCTTAGTTTATACTGACATATGTAAGTAATTAATGGGTCAGGTGTTTATATCAAGACCGCAACCTTGATTATAATAATTGTTATCACCACCCGCGCAACCAATGTTCGTTTAATTCCAGTTAATAGTTTGTCCAGTCTCTACTACATGACGGGCAAGATGTCCATAATTACATGCTGCTCTATGTTCACCTGTTCTTATCTTGCTTGGGCGCATGGTCTCACCAAAATACATGAGACTACAATCATTGCATGGGATTTCATACATTCCTGATGTTTCCAAGGCTTCAATCTTTGCCTTTTGGTTAGAGATTATAGTGCCTTGTGTAAAGAACTGTTTTAAACCCGTCCTTATATTGTATTTTAAAGCTAAAGATTTTACCTTTCTACTTAAAATAGAGTCCGGTAAAACCAGGATCTTATGTTCTTCCTTTTCTTAATTCGCCTTTATTTACCTCTAATTAGGATTAAATTTCAATATGTTAAGAACAAATAATTAATCTGACGCGTCCAAAGGGTAAATTAATGCCTACTGACTGCAGTCTCAATTAGATGTAGGTAAATATGTATTAATACTACTTAACTGAATCTTTTAGTTATGTATACACATACACATGCACATGCGTGACGTGCGCTAATTTAATGATATGGAAGAACTTATCAAAAAAACCTATTCAGAATACAACCTGAGTGGTTTGAACTGAAATTTAACACGTGCATGTGTCGTTCGGATTTCTAATTTTATTACTCATAATAGCATGTGTTTATGAAGAGTGTTTCTGAATTATTGGACTCCCCCCGACAGAAAATGTGAGGGCAATCACAGTTACGTCATTTCATATGGAGTTTATAAAACAAATAGTCCAACGCATGCAAATGGTTAAATTCTTATTCAGCCACTCTAGTCTCATTTAGTTAGTTGAACATAACAGTTACGGAAATGCACATACACAAATATGACACGCTACCATCTAATGAAAGGTCGGTCTTAAGTATAAATAATATGGCCAGAAGAAATATCACGCTTGCTTCATTAGTTCTTATTGAAAAACTGGTGAGGATGGGTCATCTGAAGAAGGTTGCCGATAATGGCAGACGAAATATCATGTTCAAGGAAATCAACTGGAATCATAACTGCGTTAATCAAAACTCAGATCAGGTAATATCGATTAATCCAGCCTCGCAAAAAATTGTTCATTTTAATCGTGACTTCCTTCGGTAGAATCGGCAAAATCGTTACAAGTTGTTATCAAAAAATGAAAACTTCTTGATTTATTTATGTAAACAAGCCCATATATATATATATATATATATATATATATATATATATATGGGTATAAACTGAGGTAGCACAGAAAATTCATTTAGCGGACCGGTTTCGTCCTTATTAGGTATTCGTCCAGTACTGTTTAGAATCTTGCCACAGATGGGGCTCGAGCCAGGGTACATTTTATTCTCCATCAACTGCGCCACTCTATCGAACACTACAGAAAATTTTCAGAAATATAATAGCTTGTGTTTTGGCTAGCATTTTATTCGGGTGGAGCCTTTTTGGCATCTCTTTATATCTAAATTTAAAAAATAAACACATTCAATCTTTAATCATTGAACAATCACCACGCCAATTGAGGAAATGGTATTGAAGCGAATATGTTTGCAGTTAAACAACTGTTGATTGTGCGGATGGTGATAATAACTATTCATATGAAAGAATACTTGTCGTCAGTACCTAAAATGGTAATCAAAACACAGACGATACGACATTCTGGAGCAAGCGGTTCTTCAAGCCGAAAATTTCTTTGGTCTGGGACAAATTGAGCTCATGAATAATGTTGCTTTAAGAAATATATAATTCACATAATCGCATAATTGATTTTCAAACTTACACGTTTCATATTACAGAAAAGAGTTATATCGGCTTTCAGAAGCAGTTTCTGAGCGCTGTGCGAGACACTTCCCTCTACAAACACTATGTGCGGTCTGAAACTTAATATTTTGCTGACACAGTTCGCCAAGTAGTCACTTTCCTTCAAATAAAAACAAAGGAATCGGTTTTTATATCAGTTAACAAAATAAGAAAATTTATTTTTTACAAAAGAGAATACAGATATTTGCTGATTAAATGGCAACGAAATCAGATGCGTCTGACAATATTACAATTGAAACATAGAAACAACGGAGTGAATAATAGCGAAGTACCGGTGAGTTTATAGTTCCATAAAATTTAATTTAGTCAGTTTAAAACATGTATATAGTCGAGCAACTATCGAAGTCACGAACGAGATAATTTTATTAGTAATCAATCGAATCCACAATTTGCACTGGCCGTGGTGACACCTAATTTAATCATGGTCTAATTGGATTTTAACACAATATCTTTTAGACAATTTAAAAAAATCAATTCTTTATGTGATGATGAAATGGATGAGGTCACCTATTAAACAAGCTTTAATTAAGCAGTAAAGCCGCACACTTACATCAGTAAAACCTTGCGATCTGGCATTCCACCGAGAGTTCATATTTTATTTTAAAATAAGAGAACAGGAAATCCACTAAGAATTAGTATGAATATTCGGCTCTATATCCAATGTAGTAGTATCAAATGGTAGAAAACGCTATTTATCAAAAATACTATTTGATGAAAAAGTTGCCAAACTCCATACAATTCTTCGATATAATAATAATTTATAGCATATATGTTTATCTGAATGACTGTTCAGAAATATGTGCACATAAAATGTTTAAGTTTGAAGGCCATGTTATCTTAACGAACGATTACAATTTCTTATTAAACGCAATCCAAATATTGTTTAATTAAAAAACTTGTACGGATTAATTTAGCTTCGCCTATTCAATGTATTATTTTTTCCTTCTAAAGAATTACTGCTTTATTATTGAGAATATTTATGGATAAAAAATTGAATAACCATAAGAATTAACAACGCTCTCGCAAAAAAGTAAAGGCAAATGTTTTTCAAGAAAGGTTCTTAATCATCGTCGAGTAAGATGCCAATATTAGTTATGAAGACCAGAGTGTATGGATTTACTAAAGTAACAGGTGTTCAGAAATAGTTGTAATTCTCAATTTTGGTGAACTATGGCATACACTGAAATCCATCATATTGGTACCACGTACCGACTCGGCAACCATGTACCATTTCGGTACTATAATGTTGGTATCGGGTACTGACAAAATAGTCAGTGTTGGTATCCTTTACAGAGTCGGTATATATATATATATATATTATATATATATATATATTATATATATATATATATATATATATATATATATATATATATATATATATATATATATATATATATATATATATATATATATATTATAGAGTGAGTTAGCGTTGAAGTCGCATTGTCGAGACTTTATATGTTACCTTACTTCTGCAGGTTTTCACATTCGTCTAGGAGATTGTATCGTCCTATTTTCCCACATTCCTCACCAAAATGTATAGTGGGTAAAGGGCTTAATACCGGCTCCTACTGATAAGTCGCCAGTAAGCACGATACAAATGTGCATGAGATTATACATTCAGTTCATGCTGTCCTTGGTTTATCCTTCTGGCCATAATTGGCCTAATTTGTTACTAGGTTTGCAGCACATAATACATATCTGCATATATATTAGATCCCCGCCACAAACAGTATCTAACTGTTAAATATCTCAACGAGTATTACAATTCATAAAAGTGTACAGAAGCGGGCGTTATCGAGCATCAATACTGCGTCAACCCTAAGTAAAATATCGAACCATAATCAGTTAATAAAGCCATGTGAGTAACACGAAGCGTTTAGACGGCGTAAGGTAATCGAAGAAAATAAACAAGATATGACTAGGGTCAAGCTTATACTACAATTTAAATCATTACGAATGTCTTTTTGGAAGATGAAAGCCGATTCACTCGAAGCAATCGCCACGGTCTCCTCATTCCATTAAGTACGAAGCAGAGTGTTCAAGGTCCTACAAACTGAGTCGCCACTCTCCTTAAGTAAGATTGGAGCAGACCATCGGGGCTGGTCGCTTTGTTATGTTTAATAAATAAGACTAATCACCGTATTCCTAACACTGATTATTGTTCAAGATTATCATTCATTATTGCTGACAAAGGCATAAGTTAGCAGATCGGGACTGATGCAGGTGCAAAGGAAAAATAATCTTTGAAGCAGTCAATCCAATTATCAAGACGAAACATTTTATCAGCTATTAGATTATTGTTTCTATCATTTGTTATTTAACAACCATAAAAACATTTTTGGACCCGTTTAATGCATAATTTGGAACAAGCATCGGCCGTTACCTGATGTGAACGCTTCTGCCATTTTTCAATCATTCTGATCGAAGGGGATTCATAATCAACTTTTAGATTTCACTTAAGTTGGAGTCTTCCATCACTACGAGTTGTATTATAAGCCGAGCTAGCGGGAGTGTGGCGCCTAGTGTCGAGATTCTCCATCCATTTAACAGAAATCAAATAACAATTTCACCGTCAAAACGAGTTCACTTTTATTATATAATAACTTCGTATTTTTGTTGTAAGATGGATGTTCGAATTTGATTACAATTATTTGAGGTTTTTTATTATATATTTCCAACAAATGTTTGAGTGCAAATCTACTACGGATATGTGCGCGGTCCGAGTCGACATACATGATCCAAAACGAAAGAACGTCCTGGATGCAACCATGCTATTTATAACTAATTGTTACATGACTTATTTGAGTCCCCAGTTGTCTGGGAGCTGGAGGATGCCATGTGGCACAAAACCTTATGCTAATTCTGAAGTTCGTGGCACGCAAGTATAATCTATGTTACGCGTAGCTATCCAACACTCCGTCATTATTATTATTATTATTATTGCGCATTGAGCTTAATGTGTATCTCGCACCTAGATGAAATTCTGCGTTTTTTAACCGGCCAACTGGATCATTTATGTGAACCACGACCAAGACTATACCCGAAAAGCTTTCTCTACTTTGCAGAGTTTAGATCGGAACAAAAAGCGTTCCTGCCATCGTCTGTGTTGCAATCGGTGGAAGCATATGCAGGTACAACGAAAAGGCAACGCAAATTAAAGTTGCCGGCATTCATTCTAATAGAAATATTTAGAAATGGCGCCCAAAGTCGGATTTTTTCAGGGATCCGTTCAGTTAAACAAGTTTCAGCTAGTGAGCTAAAAACAAGACGGTGATCCCATTGTCCGGCTGGGGAAAACTCCATGGAGCCGGAGGTTCGAGGCCAATAACGCGTAGGCAAGGATGGTTCACTCAGTTATGCGATGCTTGTAGGATCCTTAAATATGGCTTCGGATACGCCACATAAATCGATTTCTAAATTATCCAAGGTACGTGCAAAATATTTTTTTTGCACAGTTTTTTTAATGTTCGATTATTAAATGGCAATTTACATGAACTATTTTCGATATGTGGTTATCCGACTGTCTTCTTTAGTCAATGCTAAAAAGTTGAATAGTTCAATTGGAATGCAGTTATCCTGAAGCGGACAACAATATTGCACCTGCTGTGAACTTAAACTTTCTTCTAAGAATTATTGTATTAAGTATTTACACACATGAGTCACTCTAGGTCTGGATAAAACTCGCCAATGATTTGACTTCTGATATTGCCACTATGAAATACGCAGTGGTTTAATTAGGGGAACTGGACAGTAGCCTAGGTCAAAGAATACAATGATGCTGCCAGACAATAAGGACAAGTCGGTTAAAGAATGATGGAACAAGATTTCATGGTTCAACAGGCAGTGAACACCACTGTATGCTTAATCTAGCCAATAGTGTATGCCGACTCAGAACCTGTATTTTAATACAGTGTGTTATCTGTTACTTAAGAATAAAGAACGCCCTTGTCTCAGAAAACGGTCTGTTTCAAACAATACATATTACTATATATGCGATGTTTTATTCAGTTAGGTAAATAGTTGCTTCCAATAAGGCTTGCATCAAGTATTGTAACCACATTGGATAGAAGTAGTGCAAGGATAGTCTGGACTGGAGCAAGCGTAACAAGAAAAAAGGTATGACTTAACGTTATGAATACTGCCAAGATTGTACTCAAAAGAGCCAAGATGGACAAGGCCGAAATGGGAAATGATACCACATTTGTAGTGTTGCTAGACTAGTGTTGAACACATAAAATAACATTCAATTTAGTCCTGACTAAGGAGTTCTAGAAATCTCACAAACATATTTTCTCTCTCTCTCTCTCTCTCTATATATATATATATATATATATATATATATATATATATATATATAAATACTTTACTTTACTTTACTGCGGCTGACTCCTTTTGGAGGATAAGCTGGCTCCACATTTCATGGAGTTTCTTGGGAATTTGGTACAAGTGGTGTCCCCTCACTACTCGATATATACCATAGAAAAGAAAAAAATAAGCCCTGATTTATAGAAAAAAAGTAAGAATCAATTATAGTATTGGTATATTACCTGCATTATTTGCGCCTCGAGCCAAGTTATTTTGCATGGATTGCGTTGGTAGACAATTGATGAGCCGATCAGAAGGATTCGTGGCCATTTGCGCTTTTGAGCCATTTGCTTGTGTGCTACATGTTTTGTGAATACAATTCCAGGAAACAATTCACCACGAGGAAGGTTGACGAGGTCTTTGTCCTCTGTTTCTAGTACAAACTAAAAAAAGTGAAGGAACACCATCATCTAGTCAATTAATGCGTTTCAAATAAACTAACCAAATTATACTAATTAATGTCAGACTTAACCAAAAAACTATTTTACGCCGTATTTAGATTTTCTTTTAAATACCTAACTGAAACAAAAAAATATAATTTGGTCTATTTTTACGTTAGAAAACAAATAGAGAAACAGAAATATACGGTTGTAATACTTTAAAAAATATTGTTGATTTGAGTTCGTGGTTTTATCAGCACAAGAAGCGAGAGGTGATTTTAAAAATTGTAGCAACAGCTGAAAACAAGTTATGCATTGCAGGTGTAGCCAAGACCAAAATTGAAAATGACGACATCACACGTACAACGCGGGAAAAATAATGCATGTATAATACAAAATTTTTGTCGCCTACACATTAAATAAAAAGAACCAATATAATTTACAAACAGACGTGGGACAAAAGACAAGGGTTAATGAAACTGCAAGTTAAACGTGTACTTAAACCGAGAGATATATATATAAGTGAACATTTTTTGCGCGGACGGTGATAACAATTAATTAAATCAAGGTTGCGATCTTGATATAAACATCTGCCCCATTATGTACATACATTTTTCAGTATAAATAAAGAATTGTATAGTGTAAAAAATCATCAAGTAGACCTGTTTCATCCTTATCGGGAACTCATCACGTATTGCCAAGAATTTGCCGCAGAAAGGGCTCGAACCTGGGCACCTCTGCTTCGCAATCTGGTGCTCTAACTACTAAGCCACCCTTCCGCACACTATACAGAATTTTCAGTTATTTATTAACTAATGTTTCGTGGTTAGCCTTTCCTTTATGTAGAGTCTATATGGCATCTTTTTGATCTAAAGTTTCCATTAACCATCCCCAATCTTTCATTGTAGATCAGATACCACAAAAAGACCAAAAAATCTTACAGTTAGTACACATTTACCTAATTAAACAGCGTTACACAAGCTAGCCTTATTATTGCTTTCGTTGTGTGATCATACTTCTATCACACACCGAGTAGCAATCAACGTCGTCTATTGTACAACAAATTCCCATTTTATCAACTCTTATTCGAGTCGTTCTTACAGTTTGACATCTAGACGAGAATTTCAGTTCCAGAAGCTGCATGCAATTCAGCAAATTTGGCTAATGTGACTGGTTCCCAGTGTTCCACGAAGCAGTTCAGAAAATGGCAAAGCCGTTATTCGGATTTAGAGTGAGTATCCAAAAAATTGTCCGCTTATACAGCATAAGCTTACAATTCTTGAAAGCAATACTCTTCATAAAGCGGTGTACGTTCACAGCAGATACGCAATAACATTAATTAGAGCAATATTCATGCCGAACACAATTATCATATATCCGTGCATATTACAAATCTAATATGAAACGTTTATACTGGACTATCCTACTTCCCTTAAAATTATCCATTTAAATGGACGAAATGCAATTAGTTAATTAGTTGCGTTAAAGCAGTATTATAATTATACATACAGCTTTATTTAATAACCTATCTAATTAATACAGAAAATCGCTCATTTAGCACTGATCAAACAGGGCAATCGGTACCTTGTCTGGCCGTTCTACTTCACATGATATTATCACGGCAGAGAATGCTGATATGCTGATATGCTGATATGCCGTAGAGTGCAGTAGTATGCAGGAGGTTTAAGCATAAGTTCAGGAGGTAGATGTCGAAGTTCTCCGGAGCGGTAAATTAGTTGATCCTGACTATGCAGACGGTATTGTATTATTATCCGAGAATCGAGATTCTGCTCACGCCACCTTCAATAGACTATCGATCGCTGTACCCTCTTTTGGTATAAAATTAGCACCGTCTAAATGTTATTTCTACAGAATCCCCCACGACTGACATCAACTCTGCATCCGTAAAGTGAAGATCTAGACGTAGTTGACAGGTTTACATATATTGGTGGTTGCATAAATAACTCAAGCCATATGTCTGATGAGCTGAGTATGAGAATCAGGAAAGCTAGAGTAACTTTCTCCAGACATTGCCAGTTAGGAAGGGACATGAGTATTACAATCTTAGTTGTTGATTTTAGACGCCTACAGGCATTCGATCTCCGTTGTTTGAGAAGCAAAGCACATGAAGTTTACCAAGAAAGAATAATCAACACTGACATCCATAGATGTATTTTTGGATCGCCCAACAGGTGCTCCTCATTAGAAAAAACAATTAGACCCCAACTGCATTGACTCGGTCACGTTTTGCGTAGGCTTTCAATTCGATTGCCCAGTAAAGCATTACACTCTTAGCCGGCAGCATATAGGCGAAGGAAACATGGTGAGCAGATCCGGACATGGCAGATTCATCTAAAGTCAACTAAAGACAATTTGTGTAGTACAGGACAAATTTACCTACTATGGCAGCTTCGACACGCGCATCATAGTTCTTGGTTGGAAACCCTGCGCGATATGTTATAAAATTGTGATCAGTTGTAACCCTGTTGCAGATTTCCAGTTGAGCTTTCTTCTGAACTCTCTTGCCTTAGGTTGGAAGAATAACAAGGAAGCTTGGTTTGGTTCATGAATGGATGAACCGAAAGCTCCAAGGAAGCTTAATTTCCGATGTCTCTTTGCCTCAGACTCGATTTAGTCCCGGATGTGTTGTGTGGAGATCTAGTGGGCATAATTCCTGTGTCATCTAAGTATGTCGCTCCATCTAGGTTATCTTTACCGTGGAATGCATACTTCTCTTACGTATTCTTTGATTATAATTATGATTTTTGTCATTATTGTTACTATTTATGATGTTATATACATAAATAATAATAATAATTATTATTATTATTATTGTTGTTATTATTATTTTAACTATCATTATAATAATTTTGCTCTCATTCCTAATGGTTATATTACGGTGAAGCCTCAGATAGTAAAGTGTGCTGTACTGCTGTCTGTGATGGCGATGATGATAACGATCTGAATCTGACTGGCCGATTTGTGTTAAAGCTATAGACGCAACGTATTTGCCAAAAAGGACAACTTTGTTGGTTGAATTAGCAATAAAGATAGTTAAGCGCAACCGTGAACAAGGAGCGCCTTTCGCAAAGTCGACTTCTAAATGCCTAAATTATTTAAATCAAGTTCGCGGATTCTAAATACCCACCAATCTCATGATTTTATTTCGCAAACTTGATTTAAATCGTTGTTGTCAATACAAGAAGAGTAATTTAGTGAAAAGTTAAATAACTTGGGCTCCAAACCAAAGGAAACTATCGCGAGATACGGTCACGTAATGAGGAACACCCAATTTTGGCCTCTTATAATCAGAAAAATCTAAAGCTAAATACTGTTTGTTGCTGACAACTAATATATATGCAAGTATGTATTAGGTATTGCGAATCTTGTAACAAATTAGATCATTTGTGACCAGAAGGATAAACCAAAGTCAGCATGAACGGAATGTATAATCTCATGCGCATTCGTTTCGTGCCTACTGGCGACTCATCAGTAGGAGCCGGTATTACGCCCTTTAACCACTATATATTCGGTAGAAGAATGTGGAATAATAGGACGGTACAATCTCCTAGACGAATGTGTAAAACTGTAATAGTGAAGCTAACATAATCTGAAGTCAACGACAATGCGACTTCAATGCTAACTCACTCTATATAATATATATACCGAGTTCAGGAAGTATACTAACACTATGGCTAATGTTAGTATTGTAGTTATGCACGGTACCATGTACCCAATTAAGCAACCATAGTGTTAGTACCATGTATCTTTCGGTACAATAATGTTAGTATCGATAATGATACAATAGCCATAGTGCTATTCTTATCGTAGACCTGCATATATATATATTATAGAGGTAAGAGGAAATGCATTTTCGTGATTTTATGATGTTAGTTTACTATTGCAGGTTTACAATATCTGTCTAGAGATTGTACCGTCCTATTATTCCACATTCTCAACAAATATATAGTGGTTAGTTATGTAATACCGGCTCCTACTGATGAGTCGCCAGTAGGCACGTGAAAACGAATGTGCATGAGATTAAATTTCTCCGTCTATGCTGCTCCAGTCTATCCTTCTGGTCACAACTGCACAAATTTAAAGCTGTCAGATATATTTTGAAAGATTGCACAGTGAGGGCGTTACATTGACAATAACCACACGTTGCGATCGTGGGTTGTCGCTTTGATGCTATTGATCCCCATTTCCTAGTACACATCGTGTTCGTCTTCGTGGTGGCTGGGTGTTGATTTGTCCCTCTCCCCCGAAGGATTCATCGCCATTCATACTAACCACTGGAAATGAAATACAATCTAATTTTCATTGAATGGCGACGTTTCGGAACAGCATTCCCCGTTTCATCATCAGGCCTATCACCACACTCACACATACACACACACACAGACACACACACACAATCAAAATGATCACATTAGCAGATTGAAGCTATTTTTACTTAATGGTTAAAATAAATTTAATAAAATAACTGACCTTTTTAATATGAACGTAGCGCCGCAAATCCATGGCTGAATAGGCTTCCGATCGAGCATATCCAATATTGAACGACTTGTTGTTCATTTCAATAATACCTCCGGAAGATGATTGACAGGTAACGTCATTTGAGATTTTGAAGTCATTAGACGCTGATGAATTACCAGTGGCTAAGCGCTGACTGGAGCGATTGCCATCGCATGCGCAACTTTAAATTGATACAAAAAGAGATTTTTATAAAAATGATAAAATATAGACATTTCGATTACACCAGGTAGGATTAAAGAAGAACACCACATAGTTTAACCTCACCTAGAAAACACATCCGCATAATAAACTCACAGAGATACCCTCTATTTATTTAAATTTACTTATTAGTAAATAATGTTCACACTACAATATCATTGACGACATATAAAACTGTTAAGTTCTTACATAATAGGCATAGCATGGCTCGAGAAACGTTCGATAATATAAGTCAAGAGGACAAGCCAATCAGCATGAACATCAGGTAAAATTCCAAAGAAGCATAGGCTTCGTGCTTATTAATTACTCATAAATAGACTACGGTAATGCGCTTCAAACCGATTATATGGATAGGGAAGTAATACAAGGAAAATGTGCAGGCTCCTTATTATCTTAAAGTAGCCTAAAGTTATAGTGATACACCGTTTTAATCAAAAAGTAGATAGTAAGATACTGATTGGGGCGGAGAACTAATATACATGCAATTGTGTATTAGGTGTTGCGAATCTAGTAACAAATTAGTTCAGTTGTGACCAGAAGGATAAACCAAAGACAGCATGAACGGAAAGTATAATCTCATGCAAATTCGTTTCATACTTACTGGCGACTCATTCGTGAGAGTCGGTATTACGACCTTTACCCACTATATATTTTGGTGAGAAATGTGGGAAAATAGGACGGTGCAATCTCCATTACGCATGTGTAAACCTACAGTAGTGTAGCTAACTACATACAAAGTCTTCGACAATGCGACTCCAAAGCCAACTCATTAGATATATACTATATATGCCAAGTCCGTAAAGAGTACCAACACTATGGCCATTGTGGCAGTACCCGATACTAACATTATAGTACCGAAAGGGCACATGGTATTAACAATATGGTTGCTCAATCGGTACATGGTACCAACACGATGGATTTTGATTTATGTTTAAGCTCATTAAAATTGAGAATTAAAACAATTTCTGTATACCTTTTATCCAGCAGATCCATAAACTCTGGTCTTGATCGATATAAGTTAACATATTTCGCGGTAAGCATGACAACATTCAATTAAATATATAACAGTTAGATATTGTTTGTGTCGGAGAACTAATATATATGAAATTGTGTAATAGGTGTTGCGCACCTAGTAACAAATTACTTCAAATACGACCAGAAAGATATACCACAGACAGCATGAACGGAAAGTATAATCTCATTCACATTCGTTTCGTGCTTACAACATAGACAAACTTATAAAGATGTGTAAATTTGAAGTTATAGGATTTGTCACTTTTTGTATAAATATCATTGTAAGCTACAATTTACATAAGCACACGTATGCAAAAAATAATTATACATGCATACATAGATAACTAACTAATTACACACAAATGTAATAATACCAAATATATACCTAAATGCTACTAAACATCATTATATTAGTATAATATACTGAAGCTTTATTGCTACATAACCATAAAATGCATAGACACTCGGGCGATGTAAATAAACACCAGATCGCTCATTCATGGAGAAGATGATTTGAATTCAGATTTTTCCTTCTCTTAGACTGACTGTCAAACAAGTAACATCTGCTCGAGTTTCACGCTTTGAGGCGCAAGGGGATAAGTTGTATACAGTAGCCGAAACATGCCACTCGCGTCTGGCCCGCATGCTTCTTTTTCATCATTGCCCACTTTATACTGTGTTATTATGAAGTAAAACGGTTCTCGATTCTAAACTTAACTTAAAACTGTGGCAGTATCCAAGTAGTACCTGTAAGATTTATGCTACCAAAGCCGGTACGGCCAGCTATAGCTCACGGGTTATCAAGACGGAAATTTCTCTGCCTGCATACTAAAACCGTATAAATTAATAAATACTTAAGCGATGATTTGTGTCTACAGCGCAATAATTTGCGGAAGATATTACTCTTTGAAGCTAGCATAAAGCAGTCCTAATCATTATAACCGATTCTTTCTCGGTTCGCACATGCTTTGTTCGTGCAAATTTCTCATGGTTATCAGCAAGACAATGCGACGAAATTAAGAGAGCGTGTTCGCGAATACTGCTGTCAGTTCATCAGCTCACCGGTCACACTCATGGTAAATTAGAGTAAATAACCTCGGTATAGCAAGAAGGCTTTAAACACAAATGCTCCATCTCCAGATTTATTTGTTATCATTTGAATTTACTTTGTCACCTAGCAAGATTCAGCAGATAATGGGAACCAATTTATCCCGAGCTGTGACCAAGACAATATACTATTTGTATTCTAAATATTTCAATACTGATATTAAGATAGTAAAAGACGTCAGTTTGCCCATTCAGAGTGCTTCGTCTAACAGAAAATTTATAACATTAACAGACTTCGTAGCCAGCGTGCCCCGGATCGAGCCCTGTCAGCAGCAAAATTCTGGACAGTACTTGAAGAGTTCCCATTAAGTACGAAACGGGTCTACTGGGTAAGTTTCCTCTATTGCCATATACAAAACTAATGTCATACTTATGAATGTATACATAATGGGATTGGTGTTTATACCAAGCTCGCAACATTGATTTCAATATATAATTGGACACCAGTTTGAAGCTACCTTGTAAGAAATTTTGATACCAAGTGCACAGGAATTCACTTTGCAGAAAATAACATTCACACAGTACATGTAACATTTAATTTCATGTTCAATTATAACTGTCTCATGTATATTCAACTGTAAAGAATGAAGACACCAAACTGCATTTTGCTTGTTTTGTAAAACTGGTGAGGATGGACCAACTGAAGAAGGCTGCAGATAAAGGCAGCGGAAACATTTTGAAGAAATAAATTAACTGGAATCATTACTGCGTTAGTCTAAATTCAGATCAGGTAATTTCGATTAATTTAGTTTTGCAAAAATTTATTTCAATTAAACCGCATTCTCTATACTTCTTCTTTAAATCAATTTTTTGAGCTTGGTGTAAACGCAAATCCAATTTTATTTAATCAACCGTCAGACAACATAGCAAAACCACTGTCAGTCGCACACACTGACGCGTGTCGACCTTCAATGATCATCATCAGAGTTTGACGGAAAACTGACTTGCGTGGATCAAACCGCAATGCATGAATATGGAAAGCAAAATTATATATGCGGCTCTCATCTCTAGTAGTCTCGCATTCATTGTACTTGACAATGACATTGGTCATCAAGCTCGCGAACTTGATTTAAAGAATTGTTACCACTACCCGCGCAATCAATGATTGCTTAATTGTATTCTATATACTAGGTTTAATTTCATTTTGGCTTTGAAGAACAATTTGTTATTCATCCTGTTTGGATTATAACCATCTAAGAAATGTTATTAATGGCAATTAAGGAAACGTTAATTCATTTGCCAACTCTCTTCAATTCTAAATTGTTGATAAGGTATTGCATAAAATGTTGATCACTCTATTCTATATAACTTTCTGAGCAGTCAATTCTGACCAGTACATGATGAGTTCCCATTAAGGATGAAACCGGTCTACTGGCTGAATTTCCTTTTCTACACTATACAATTCTTAGTTTATACTGACATATGTAAGTAATTAATGGGTCAGGTGTTTATATCAAGACCGCAACCTTGTATATAATTATTGTTATCACCACCCGCGCAACCAATTTTCGTTTAATAATATAAATGTTCATTTCAATACCACTTCGCCATGTAGTGTGGTGTCTGTTCAGTAATGACAGGTTTTGGATGGTTAGTTGGAACTTCGGTTCTAAATGGATGCCATATGAGCTCAACCTAAAAGAAAAATAAACTAACAAAATTACATTAGTTAGTATAAAACTGAAAATTGTGTTTAGTGCATTGATCGTCAGGGTGGCTCAGTGGTTAGAGCGCCAGATTCCGAAGCAGACGTCCCAGGTTCGAGTCCTGTCCGCAGCAAATTCTGGCCAGTACATGATGAGCCCCAATAAGGACGAAACCGGTCTACTGAATGAATTGCCTTTTCTATTTTTATTCATCATGTTTTGCTAATGACCATTTTCTAAATGTTATTAATGGCACTTGAGGAAACGTTGCTTCATTTGACACGTCTCTTCAATCCTAAATTGTTGATAAGGCCTTACATAAATAGTTGATCATTCTATTCTATATCACCTTCTAAACAGTCAATATGAATAAGGGTAAGAAAGAGGCCTTTCGAAATGCACAGGATGGTGCAGCTTTATAATCCAAAAAAATGCATTTAACCAAAGGCTTCCTAGTTACTAGTAATTCCATACCTAAAAATATACATGATAGTAATCAAAATCTAACAAATACATGCTAAAGAAATTTAGAATATTTGTTAAATTCAATTAGGAAAACAAGCATAAACATAGAACTACCTGGATTGTGAAGCGTTAACATTGCTTTTTCGCATAAGACCACTCAAATTTTCCAAAACAACTGGACGCAAATCTATAGTAACAAGACAGGCGATTCGACGTGCTAGCCACAACAAATGATCTGCCCAATCACCGGACAATGCCATATCTGTGACGTCTTGAAGTATCAGACGATGGAGATATCTAAATATTATTCGACTGTTAGAATAATTAAAAATAAAAGCAAAACACTTAGGACAGAACTACATAAAACATGTATAAATACATAAGCTTTCAGTGGGTTCTAGTATACTTTAAGCCTAAAATTATAGATAATCAAGGCAACTCCACCGGACCTTGCTTCCCACCGGATATCAACATATCTCATTAAAAAACTCTAATTTTTATTGATTAGTCACAACACGATGCAATGTGACCAACTCACCGATTGTAAAAAGAGCAATACGCCGCCGCAAACGTTATGGTCTGCTTTATCTATGATTATAGACATGTATTTTAGCCAAACCAATGCCAACGGCATTCATTTAATAGATACGAAGTGTAAAAGGAAAACATCGTAGCTTGTAAATTTCCTTCTTGCTAAATAATAATTGATGCACAACGAAAAGTCAATCAACCCATCGTTATTTTACTTTACTGCGGCTGACTCCTTTTGGAGGATAAGCCGGCTCCACATTTCATGGAGTTTCTTGGGAATTTGGTACAAGTGGTGTCCCCTCACCACTCGGCTTTTTGATCGAGGACGCACCTCTAGCCTTTGCACATCCAAGCGCAGTCTGCAAGGCAGCAGTAAGTTGCATGGTTGCCGGTGGCTGTTGAGAGCTCATTCGCCATTCGGAAGTACGGGGTACTGTCCAGGAGTCCATGGAATCCTGTGGCTGTTGTCCCCTTTTGTGGCGGGGAACACACGCCGCGTCATGGTGCCGTCGTCGGGCTCATGTGGTATTTTATAGGAGATCCGATTGCCGGTCGAAATCCACCACGCCCTGGTGACACCACCGCCATAGCCCCGTTAGCCCATGTACGATCGGCCATCGAAACATGGTTGACACCGTCGTACCACGTTGCCGGCAATAAAACAGCAGTCACAAGTTGTGAGTTCCCTAATACAGACAATTTGTAGCCATTCACATGGTTGCTCATAACTAGTGACGAAAAGACAGCGACATAAAACAAATTGGGCGAAACTACCATAGCTGAGCAGCATTGGGATTAACATTTTGCTTTACTTGACGATCTTGGATTTATGGCTTTAATAAATTACCAATCAATGCCAAAATTGTGTACTAGGTTTTGGGCATCTCGTAACAAATTAGATCGTAGAGGACCAGAAGAATAAACCAAAGATAGCATGAACGGAAGGTATAATCTCATGTACACATTTGTTTCGTGCTTATTGGCGACACATCAGTAGGAGCCGGTGTTACGCCCTATGTTCGTTATATATTTTAGTGAAAAACGTGGGACAATTGGATGGCACAATCTCTTATACAAATGTGTAAACCTGCAATTGTGGAGCTAACTTCATATAAAGTGTTATAAAAAGAAATTTCAAAACCAACTTACTATATATAATATATATATACCGAGCCTGTAAAGGGTACCAAAACTATGTATGCGGAGTCAGTACCTGATGCAAACACTATGATTGCCGAATAAGTACATGAAACCAAAACTATAACTGCGGAGTACGTACACGGTACTAGCACAATAAATTTCAAGATGTGCTCAATTTCACTAAAATTAAGACTTACAAGTACTTCTGAAAACCTGTTAGTTCAGCAAATCGACATACTCTGGCCATGATCGATATCAGTTTTCACACATCGCGTTAATTATGACATAATTCAATTTAAATATATAACAGTTACATACTGTCTGTGGCAGATAGCTAAAATATTTGCAATTGTGTATTAGGTGTTGCGCACCTAGTAACAAATTAGGAACCGCTATTACGCGCTATACCAAAGTTGTGTACAGCAGCAGCAGTACCAAAATTCCAAGAAATCTTTGCAGAAGCCGACTCGACCAGTTTCACCGAGTATTCTAAACAATAAGTTGACAGCGCGTGGAGTCGCTTCAGCCAAGCCAAATCTAGGCATCGGACTAAACTCCGAGATAAAAACGTTTTTAAGCATTCGGCGTTCGTGTCAGAAGTATGATTCCAAAACATGGCTGATGGCTATCTGAAACAATCTTCATTTACCCCTACCCATGCAAAATCTTCAGCATATTTAATGTCGACAAGCTGGCCAGCGCTTATCCATATCCACTTCGAAGATATCAGCGAAAAACGCATAAAAGCGCAATAAAAGTTATGTCAGCAATACGATCGTGTGGAACGTGTGAACCAATTTTAAAGAGGTTTGAAAGAACGATACCACTCTGAACAGAGGCTGATAACTGAGAATAACAACTTTCGAGCAATCGAACAATGAATTCTGTTACGCCATATTTAGGAATGGCTTACTATCACGTTGCAAACAGCCGAGAAGTTTAGAAAATCAATGACCATGGGACGGTGATATCGATCGCTCAGCACGAGAATGCTCAAAATAGCTTGAATGTGATACACATCACACATTCGAATTAAATCAACTTCGGCTGAGTTAGTATTGTTAGTCTTTCTGCCATTCTTCACGAATACCTCTCAGGTTAGTTTGAGACCATACAATGCAGAATAATTAATGCTGGAGCATCAGTGCTATCCTTCAGTGTGTTTGGAATCATGACGGTACAGCTTAATTGAACTGGGAAGGATAACCTGGCAAAATTGCAGCAATGACCTTGTAAACGTCCTTTCATCATCTAACTCCTCAGAATTCTAATAATTCCGAAGGATGGCAATTGGTTCTTGAGGCTTTGTGGTTTCTCATTAGACTTGGAGTTCTCTTTAACTAATCAAGAAAAGGAGCAAGGAAGTTGATATCGAAAACAGACTCAGAAGTCTCGTCGTTGCCATCGGTTGTACAAATGATGCTTTTAGGACTTCACTTAAAAAATGAAGCTGTTGAAAACGTTCAGCAAAATTATCACTACTACGACACCGTTTCAGAGTCATTAACAATCAGCAAACAGCATAAGTCCTCAGCTAAAACGTGGCTGATTGTAAATGCAATGCAAGTTACAGGAGATGGGCGGCGGTATTCGCTTAGGTAGGCAGCATATGCCGTTTGATAAAGAATTTGATGTTGACAGAGATGGCGAAAAGATATTAACACAGGATTTTCAGAAAGGCAGGTTGCATCCGTGGTGCTACATTGTTTTTTAGACAAAAGACAGTTATCCCTTGCGTACCAGATAGTTCACAATTTGGTACCGTTTAGAGTTACCGACAAATCTGCATGAGTAACTCCTACCCAATGCAGCCTGGTTTAGCCGCTGGTGTTGAAACCCAGCGAAATCGATTAGCCTAATAGAGTTGTCAGTCTTTGTGTTAGAATGGATCTGCTTGAATTACCTTTTTCAGAGCGGCCGTGACCCAATTTCCGGGAAAATAATTGGCAATCACAAAGAAGACAGGCGATGTCCCACTTTCAGGAGTCAAATCTGGTATCTTTCAACTAATTAAACAATTACATTAGTGAAAATTATTTTAGCACATACATGTTCACAATACTCGCGACCATATTGCGTATAAATGACATAGCAGACAATATTTGATAGTTTTTTTATCATTTCAGTTAAGTAAGATAGTTCCTACAGAAACTAGATAGCAGCAAGGGTACGCGATACGTAGTTGGGACACTTCAGCGTAGTAAAAGGAAAATAACTGCTCTGTCTACTTCCTAAGTAGGAAAATAATAGCTCGTGAAGTACTTCAGGCTATTCCGATCGCCAATTGAAAGACACTATAAACCACGTGCTTGAGCAATTAACCATTTATGAAATAATGATGGGATAGATAGGTAGGTGAAAGGAAACTTTTAAAAGAATAGAATAAAACTGCATTGTTGTTCAACATATGAGTTAAACAATTGAAAAGTATTTATATTAAGTCGAAAAAGAAACCATCTAAATAAATGCATTAGGTCAGATTACGAGATTTCGAAGTCAACTAAATGACTTCCGTTATTGCCTACATGACATACATACATACATAAACGAAAATTACGGTCTCTCATGCGGTGGCTTCCAGGTAAGTTTTTTAGACTAGCTAGTGTATATATGGTACAGTCAGCTAGGTGTCAGCACTGGACTCGAATTTTCGTTAAAAAATTCCACATTTTCGTCTATTCAAGAGATATATATTAGTGACGGTACGTTTCAAGGTAACCAAGTGACTAATATCGCAAATAATAATATATGGTCAGGATATTGCTGGCCTAATTCATTTTCAGTTCCAGCCAGCCACTAAAATTGCCTCGGTAGCCAGACGAACGAGTAAGAAAATTGTCATCTTACACTGTGTCTAAACCAACGTATTCGGAATTCTATATCAAGGTTCGATGGCAATTGTGTATCAAGGAGTGAATGAATAGAACTGTTCCGCTCGTAAATATTGCTCTAGAACAATACCTCCAGAAGCGCAGTTTAAAATGAATTACACTAAACCGAACAAATTCATAGATAAAAAACACCGTCCAGGTGCTGGCAATTACAGCCTGTCATATAGAATGTCCGACTGTTCTCCTGAAGTAAAGACCTCTGACTTGCTAAAAGCAGCTGCAGTAAGACTAATACGTCTGAAAAGCATGGCAGAACCCCAAATTCGTTGTCAACGTGGATCCTAGTTCGACGAATTTATTGACGACTGAAAACAGGGCACCTCGCAGCACGACCCTAGGTTTGGTCAAAGCGGAAGCTTTACATGAGTTTTACAGCAGTCTGCACCAGGTGAACACTTCTTGAGCACATTAATGGCTCTCTGGTTCTTATCTCTCTTTAGCGCTAACAGATCAGCAATTTCATCGCATATAAGGTTAGCGACTAAGCAACTACCAACAATCTTAACTCAGGAGACGGTTGAAATGACCCCAGAATATACTGAATCAATAGCGTAATTGAACAAGGTATAAATAACAACTCATCTCTGCCGAACACCGCAGTAAAACGCAAACGATACAAAAATATCCACACTGGAATGGATACAGGCTGATGAGACATTGCACAAGGCTTCAAATAATTGGAAATCTTTTACTGAGACACAATTATTAGGCAAAGCTCTTCGTATAAACTTACGAGGAAAATATAAAAAAGTAGGTGAAATAACGCCTATTTACCGTTCCCACACGAGGCGCAACAGGACAGCTGGACAAAATGTATACATTTATTGTAGGCATCATATTTCCTACCCCAAACCCTATCTGGATTTGCCTAGTTTACAACTTTCATTTTTCACATTTCCTTCTGAACGCACAATCAACTACAACATTTGTTGAAGCACAAATGAACTGATAAACCTACTCCTGAATTAAAGTTCACGAGCCCAAGAAAAAACCCAGTCCTATCGCATCAAACCATTCGCAAAGCAGCAGGACTACCGTAAGTCACACGTAAGAGAAAACTGACTAGCGAGGATCAGACCGCAATGCAAATATATTGAAAGTCAAATGGGATAGGTGTATCTCACCTCTGGTAGTCTCGGATACATTATACTTGACTAGAAATGTCGGCTGCAAAATGTCAGTGCAGTCACGAACATTAACGTTTTTGCCAATTTCGCCACATATACAGAGAAAATACAATTAAACAACGATTGATTGCGTGGGTGGTGGCAACGATTCATTAAATCAAGTTTGCAAGCGTGAAGTAAACACCAATCCCATTTTATTTAACCAGTCGTCGAGCAACATAGCAAAACTACCGTCAGTCCCACGTACTGATGTGTTTCAACCTTCCATGATCATGAACAGAGCAGGGCATAAAACTGACTAATGGGAATCAAATCGCAGTGGATATCCGAAGAAATTTAAATTAGATATGCGACTGTCACCTAAAAAGAAATCACGCATAAATTGTACCTGACCGGAAAGGACGGCTGCAAAACGTCTATGCAGCCAGGAACATAACCTTTTAACAGCTTTTGCCAAGCTTACATAAGTTATTCAAAATATCGATCATTGATTGCGCAGGTGGTAAAAAAATTCTTTAAAAGAAAATGAAGAGTTTGAGAAAATAACACCAATTAAATTGTAATATGCACTGAAGCGTTTTGGTCTTCCATGATCATTATCATAGTGTGAGGCTACTTTAACGAGGAACAAACAGTAATGCATATATTAAATATTAAAAATAGGAGTATGCGTCTCTCAACCTTAGAGATCTGGTATAGTTACAAATTTCTAGTAAAGTTATCTTCTCCCAAATCGTCTTGCTTTTGGGCAGTCTGTTGCAAGGTATTTTAACACCATACAGTAAAAGCTGCAATGTAGCCAAATTGGCGATTTTGCCTAGTATTTTATTTGACTCAGTCAGTTGTATGTGCTTTACGACGGTCAAGACGACCGCGGCTATGTGCGGTGCGTACGTAGGTTTTTCCAATAAAGCTAGATCCACTTCTTCTTTAATCATTGTTAATCAATCGTTTATATTATCCAGAATATAGTTCAATGATGACTTCTGAAATTGATTTTGCAGTCGATTATTAGATGGATTGTTGGTATGAATCAAATACTGTTCCCAAAAAGAATGAAAAGCAAAACACAGATGCCGCAACATCCAGGAGATACGACACGACAACAGAACGCATACATACATGCATGCATACTTACATTCATAATTAAATACCTATATACAACATACAATCATGCATATATATATATATATATATATATATATATATATATATATATATATATACAAACATAAATAACTGCATACATACATACATAAATAAATGCATACATACATGCAAACATATATATACATACAGGTATACATGCAGACATTCATGCATGTGTGCAAACATGCATACATATATACACACACACATTCATGCATGGAAAAAAATATCATCATCATCATCATCATCATGCCAAGCCATACAATAGCCAAAAGTGATTAATGTTTCACTGCCATATAACCATAAGAAGTGAAAAAAATATATAAATAACAACAAAAATAATAATTTAGACAAATTATTAGTGAGATTTACGCGAGCGAGAGAGAGAGAGAGAGATAGAAAGAATACCTATTTACTATATGTATATTTATCAGGATAACCCACAGAAATGAGGAAAACTAAACCTCTCCACAAAAAAAATTATGCCCAAGTTAGCATTGAGGAAAGGCAACATCAGCAATACAGCTTCCTTGCGGATTTCACTGTATCACGTCAATGATGGCTCGTAGCCATAGAAATTCCGGCCCGACGACCGGCAGGCCCAAGCTAGTCCACCCGGGAATGGTAGCATGAGCCTTGCCGAGTCTAAAAAGGGACCCAACCATCATCCCACTTCATGTGAATACTCGAGTTTGGTAAATGTGTAGCGACAGAATGAGAGCAAGTTTTCCAGACATGAAGGGCAAATTTCGGCAGCTGAAAGAAACTTTGGCCACTAGCATCTGAGCAGAAAGTGTTAATCAGCCTTGGTTGGCAGACTATCTAGGAGAAGGAAAACTCAGAATAAAAACCATCATTAGGAATGGGCGACCTAGTGTTCTTTTACAGTCCACATATAACCATGAAAAATAAATATATACATACATGCATACATGAAAACTTGCACACATACATAAATAATTACAAGCATACATGCATACATGCATAAATACACATACATACATACATACATACATACATACATACATACATACATACATACATACATACACATTGATGCATGCATACATACAAAAAGACATACATTCATACACACATACATACATAAAGACGCACATGCATACATAAATACATACATATCTCCATACATGCATACATAAAAGATGGACAATTATTTAAATAAAGTTCGAGAACTTCATATATAAAGAATCACATTGTATCTCACCAGTCTCACAAGGTAAAAACGTAGTTCGTCCCTCCATGATCATCATCAGAGCACGACGGAAAACTGACTAACCAGGACCAAAGCGTAATTTATATATTTTATAGAACATCATCAATGCGACACACGCACCCCTTGCAGTCTTACAAATATTGCAATTTAACAATAATTGATTGCGCGGGTGGTGGTAATAATGCTTTAAATCAAGTTTGCGAGCTTGAAGTAAACACCAACCCCATTGTATTTAACCAGTCTTCGAACAACAACAAAAGTGCATTGCGGCTGGCAATAGTTTTGTTATGTTGTTCGAAGACTGGTTAAATACAATGGGGTTGGTGCTTACTTCAAGCTCGCAAACTTGATTTAAAGCAAATATTGCACTTCATAAAAATATCGGATGCACAATTGTCATTCTAGTCTGATGATCACAATAGAAGGTGGGAATTTGCCTGTACATTCGATTAAGAGTAGTTATTCTACATAATGCAACTGATTAAACAAAAACAGATCAGTGTTTATATATATTAAGTATTCCAAAAATGGTTTAAATAATTATTACTGCCCGCGAAATCAATGCCGATTTTTTTTAGCATTCATCCATAATATGATATAATTCTCATGCATAATAGGCTCAAGAGGATCGTGGTACTACGTGTGGGCGAAATCAAGCCTCTTAACTTGACCAATTACTTTACTTTACTTTACTGCGGCTGACTCCTTTTGGAGGATAAGCCGGCTCCAATTAGAAAGCAGCCAAGTTATCTTTTATTCTTCTGTGCACATTAGGGCAATTCTTTTCTGATGTTACTACGAGGGTATCACCAGGTTCCGACTTACTAAATGTCTTTGAAAAAAGTGCAAGTGAACACGATTTATTATGAAAGCCATCGGCAGAATGAATACGCGATTCATAAAGGTCTATCTACTTATTTCCAATAAATTTCATTATAAGTTATTATAATCAAGGTTGCGGTCTTGATAAAAACACCTGACCCATTAATTACTTACATATGTCAGTATAAACTAAGAATTGTTTAGTGTAGAAAAGGCAATTCATCCAGTAGACCGGTTTCGTCCTTATTGGGAACTCATCATATACTGCCCAGAATTTGCCGCGGACAGGACTCGAACCTGGGCACGTCTGCTTCGGAACTGGTGCTCTAACCACTGAGCCATCGTTTAGAACAAGACTCACGCTGCATGGCTTCTACATATTTTTCTGAGCTATATATATATATATATATATATATATATATATATATATATATATATATATATATATAACTATAATGTTACCATAAATCGTGCAATCAACTCCAGCTTATAGTTAGGCCATAGCAGCATAGTGATTTAGTCAATAAATTGCAATGTCTGCACACTCTAGTGTGCATTAACTTGCGAAGTAAAAAAAGCAATTTTAGAAATTTCGATTTTGCCACAAACTAACCTGAATAGCAGCTTAACAGAACGCTTACAGTGTAGTTTCTCTTTGCTCAAATCCTTTGGAAGAACTCGTAGAAAATCGAAACACGGTGTCGCGGGGTTCTCGAACAGATGCATCAGTGCTGATCGACTTTGCCCAGTGTAAAGATGACAGTCTGCTGGTAACAACTGCGACGCACGCGAATGCCACTACATACGACATAAAAACGTATGCTCATATAGATTGTGTACGACAAAAAACGCCACAAACTAATTGATAGATTAAATGAACATTGGATGCGATCTTGATATAAACACCAGACCCTCTATGTACAAACATTTGTCAGTATAAATTAAGCAATCTGTCGTGTAGAAAAGGGAATTCATCCAGTAGACCGTTTTCGTACTAAATGGGAGCTCATCACGTAATGTCAAGAATTTGACACTGACAGGGCTCGAACCTGGGCACGTCTGCTTCGAATCTGTATTGTTCATCCAATGCTCGATTCAAAGCCTGATTCAACATTATTATTTCAGTTTAACAGATTAACGGGAATAGTCGTTTGCTCTGTATATATCGATTAGATTTTTTGACTCTTTTCTTAGTTAATAGTGTTAATGATGATGTTGTCAAGACTCCTATTTACACGTGATATTTCGGATTGGAATTATGGTTAAATATGCTTACCAATTGGATATATTTCACGTACACATCTCTGTTTAGTCTTGTATCATTGCGTGCAGTCGGGCTTCTACGAATGCTAATTGGCTATTAATCTTCTACTGTAAGGTGATTTTTACCTTGCTCAATTTGTCGGCTAAAGTAAGACAATTGCGAAAACGCGCACTTCTATGGTTACAAACAATAAGCATTTAGTCAGTGCATCTGAAAAATTACTACAGACAGATACTCAACAATAATCTCAGTTGAAATTACGATATTCCATTGAAAATGTGGATCGGAATTCCAATAACTAGACTAATAAGTAGTTGAATAATATGTAACACTAAATGCACTGCGCAGGAGTTACGAAATTTAGGAAGAACTACTCCAAATTAACTTTATAGTTTTTTGCGTTCACTGTCCACATTTTAAATATGACTATATCGGGGTCCGCTTTCGACAACTTTTTGTGGTATAAAAATCATCGAGCCAAAATTTGTATATTAAGTCAAGTGAGAAATTCAGTTTCAATGGCTTCATTTATGCTTCATCATCATCATCATCATGTCCAGCCATACAAAAGTCAAAAGTGATTAATGTTTCACTGCCATATAACCATAAGGAGTAAAATATAAATGAAATAAGTATATTTAGATAAATTATAAGTAAGATTTAAGAGAGAGAGAGGCAGAGAGAGAATGAATACCTTGCTACTATGAGTAAATTTATCAGGATAACTCACAGAAATGAGGCAAACTAAACCTCTCCACAACACCATTATGGCCAAGTTAGCATTCGGGCAAGGCGACATCAGCAACACAGCTTCCTTGCGGATTTCATCGTATCAGTCATAAACAAACCTGACCTCGCAGCTAACTTTGCCCTACTAAGAAAAGAAAGTTACGAAGATGATTCTACTATACATCTGCAACAAGACCGCCACTGAGCTCGATTCGCTGCCATATCGCTAAGGGTTTCTAACCAAGAACTGTGATGTGCACGGGGACCCCATCCCGGCAGACGAGTGGGTCCTATACTACCCAATTTCTGTCATGTCAAAATCTGCCCACCCTGTTTCTTACACCTATCTGGTGCTGGATGAGAGAACCGAGCTCTACTGGGCAATCGAAATGAGGGCATACGCAAAACGTGACCGAGCCAACGAAATTGATGGAGCCTTAGTTGTTTTTCTAACGACGAGCACTTGTTGGCAGATCCAAAAAACGTCTACGGATGCCAACGTTAGTTATTCGTTGCTTGTAACCAATATGTGTTATAATTCTCAAACACAGATGATCAAATGCCTGTAAGCGTCTCAAATCGTCAACTCTAAGAGGCCAAGTTTCGATAGCGTATAGTAAGACTGCGCATACAAATGCATTGTAAACACGACATTTATGGCAAAGTGAAATATTCGCGTTTCTCCAGAAATGACGACGGTTCGAGAATGCTACTCAAGCTTTCGCGATCCGTATTCTCACCTCGTCGGACATATTGCCTACATTATTGATAGAGCTCTCAAGATATGTAAACCTGTCGACTATGTCTAGATCTTCATTCTGCTGTCGCAACGTTGGAGTGAGTGGTTGATGATCCTGTAACAGTATCTTACATTTAGAGGGTGCGAATTTCAAACCGAAAGACGGAACAACGTCTGTTAATCTATTCAAAGTGGCCTGGGCAGCATCCCGATTGTTGAATAATAGTATGATATCGTCCGCATAGTTCAGATCGACTAGTTTATCGCCCGGGATAACTCAATTTCAGCATCCTGAATGTGTAGGAGTGTTTTTCATAATAGCATCGATTACAAAATTAAACAAAAAGGGGGAAAGTGGACAACCTTGACGAACACCACTGTTGGTTATAAAGTTGTGTTAATTCATTGTAGACCTAAACTCAACCAGAAGTATTTGTATATAGAGCGCATATAATATTAACAAATTCTGTTGGCAAAGTCGCTTTTCGACAAAATATGCAATAAAACATTGCGATCTACCGAATCAAATGCACCCTTAAAGTCTAGAAATACGGCTATTGTGGGACGGTGATATAAATGTCTCTGTTAAAGAACTTGCCTTAACGTAAAAATATTATCTATAAAAACTCGTCCTGCGCGGAATCCGGCCTGTTTTTCTCTTGTATGTGATTCACGTGAAGCGCTAAGATGACGTAGGATAACCGAAGCAAATAACCTAGATACGACCGGAGTCAAGCTTATACCACGATGGTTATCGCACGAATTACGATTGCCTTAATTTGAAGATAGGAATGATGGTCGACTCATTCCAATCAAGTGGTACGATTTCCTTATTCCATATAGTATGAAAAAGTTTGGTTAACGCTCCTGAAATTATATCGCCACCATCCTTAAACAATCCTGGAAGCAGATCATCGGGGCCGGCGGCTTTGCGGCGTTTAAGAGATAGGATTGCATCGCGTACGTCTAACTCGGATGGTTCTTCGGGACTAACATTCCACACTGTTGATGCAGACATGCTTTCGGGAATCGGAACTGACGCGGGTGGCCAAGAAAATTGATCTTTAAAGCTTACTGATAGATCTCTTAATCCTCACTGTTTTTTCATTAGTTAGGTGAGCGTCATATTTATGCATGTATGGGTGTGTGAATGTGCACAGTAGGATGGCTCAGTGGTTAGAGCACCAGATTCTGAAGCAGACGTATTCAGGTTCCACATTATACAATAACTAATTTATATTGACAAATGTATGTACATAATAGGCTAGGTTTTTATATCAAGATCGCAACCTTGATTAAAAGTAACGCGTACACTCATCTAAGTGAAATTACAGTGATCTCCAGACAAATACGTACAATTTCCTACGTTAATTAAGGTTAAGAAATTAGCTAAATATTACTTACATGTGTACGTTGTTATACATGAAATAAAATTGATTAAGTTTATAACTCCAGTTTAACAGCTTGACATAATCACAAATCCCATTGTATCAGTTACAAGTAACAACGAAGTCGAACTGACTTGTGAGGATCTAACTGCAATCCACATATGTGGAAAGGAAAATTAGATACGCGGCTCTCACATCAAGTAGACTAGCACATATTATACTTGACGGGAAATTTCGGCTGCATAATATCTGTGTAATCACGAACAATAACTTTCTGCAGCTTTCGCCAAATATAAATATATGTAATACAATTGAACAATCAATGACTGCGCGGTTGGTGATAACAATTCTTTAAATATACTTTACGAGCTTGAAGTAAACACAAATCCCATTATATATAGCCAGTCGTCGAACAACATCTAAACTACCATCAGTCACACGTAATGAAGAGTTTTGACCTTCTTTGATCATCATCAGAGTATGACGGCAAAATGACTAACGTTAATCAACCTTAATTCATATATATGGAAAGCAAAATTAGATATGAGGCTCTCATCTCTAGTAGTCTTCCATACATTGAACGTGACAGGAAATGTCGGCTGCAAAATTTCTATGCAGTCACGAACATTAACTTTCCACAGATTTCACAATCTAGTTATAAGTTAAACAATTAAACAATAATTGATTTCGCGGGTGTTGGTAACAATTCTTTAAATCAAGTTTGCGAGTTTGAAGTAAACACCAACCCCATTGTATTTAACCGGTCGCAAAACTTTGAAAAACCACCGTCAGTCACACGTACTGATGCGTTTCGACCTTAAGTGATAATAATCAGAGAACGATGGTTAACTGAGTAGCGAAGAACAACCCGCAAAGCATATATATATATGGAAAGCGAAAATCGATATGCGGCTATCATCTCTATTTATCTAGCATACGTTATACATTGCAGGAAATGTCGGCTGCACAATTTCTATGCGGTCACGAAAATAAGCACATTGCAGCTTTTGCCGAATATATGTAGGTGTTACAATTAAACAATCATTGGTTCCGCGAGTGGTGGTAACAATTCTTTAAATCAGGTTTGAAAGTAAGAAGTAAAAAACAATCCCACTATATGTGACCAGTCGTCCAACAACATCTAAACTACCGTCAGTCACACGTACCGATGCATTTCGACCTTGAATAATAATCATCAGAGCACGAAGGATAACTGAGTAGCGCAGAAAAACCGCATTGCAAATATATGGAAAGCGAAAGAAGATATGCAGTTTGTCATCTAAATTAATCTTGCGTACGTTGTAAATGGCTGGAAATGTCGGCTGTACAATTTCTATACGGTCACGAACATAAAAATATAGCAGCTTTCTTTCAACTGCACTTTGTGTTTCATTCATGAGTACCTATAGTAGCTATGTCCTACGGAAATTTAAAAATTTTAACCAAATTTTAATACTACATGGTTTCGACTATGGTTTTTGGAAAACTATTGGCGACTACTTTAATGCGATTGTGCGGTACATTTTAAGTTTTTTGTGGTGTAGCATAATCTGGACATTACAAGATCTATGATTATACTATAAGTCTTATTGGGAACAGTATTTGAATCATATCACAAATACATTCGCACTGACTGTGCTAATGATTCAAAACCAAATTGAGGCCTTCAATATATATATTTTTTAAATAACTCGAAACAGACTTCACTCACAAAGAAAGAAAAACGATGAGGAAGAAAATAACTTTACTAGAAATTTCCAACAATATCGCTATGCCCGACCATTAGGGAGTAAAATCCGCATATCTGATTTTACTTACTTAGTTCATTCATTGCTGTTTGTTCTCCGTTATTCAGTTTTCTATTGCGCTCTCATAATGCTCATGGTAGGCCAAAATGCGTCAGTACGAGTGACCGACGGTAGTTTTGCTATTTTGTGCGAATGGTCATATACAATTGGACTGGTGTTTATCTCAAGCTCGCCAACTTGATTAGAAGAAATGCTATCACCACCTGCGCAATCAACGATCATTTTTATGAATACCATGTATACACGTCTCGAAAGCTGCGAAATCATCCTCATCACGGAGATCATTCTTAAATACTTCATTTAAAAATATAGGTTTAAAACAATATCTGACGTGTTCAAGGAGTTGACATTTAATACTTTTAACAATAATTGTTTGCGCAGGTGGTGGTAACAATTCTTTAAATCAAGTTTGCGAGCTTGAAGTAAACACCAACCCCATTGTATTTAACCAGTCGTCGAACAACATAACAAAACTATCGCCAGCCGCAACGCACTGACGCGTTTCGACCTTCCATGATCATCATCAGAGTACGACTGCAAACTGACTATCGAGGATCAAACCGCATTGAATATACATGGAAATCAAATTTAGATATGCGGCTCTCACCTCTAGCAGTCTCGCATACATTGAACTTGACTGGAAATGTCGGCTGCACAATTTCTATGCAGTCACGAACATTAACTGTTCGCAGCTTTCGCCACAAATTAACATATAAGCAATACAATTAAACAATAATTGATTGTGCGGGCGGTGGTAACAATTCTTTAAATCAAGTTTGCGAGCTTGAAGTAAACACCAGTCCCATTGTATTTAACCAGTCGTCGAACAACATAACAAAACTACCGCCAGCCGCAACGCACTGACGCGTTTTTTCACTTATATAAAAACATAAATTGCAGCTAATTATTGTCAACTGATTATTTCACAGTTCAAAACACACACACACACACACACACACACACACACAAGCACACCATGCATGAAGTATGCTTGTCTAGTAAATCGTCAGTATTTGTAATTTCACTTTGACGAGTGGAAACGTACAGACACATGCATACACGCACACACAAATACATTACGCCCACCAACAGAGTGAAAATTCATTTGTGGTTAAGACATCTAACTGTTAATATGGATGAAGCCTTTCAAACTAAATTTACCACTTGAGATAATAATCGAAAAATTACTTGGTACGATGACCTTAAAGTTGATAATGGGATCTGGAACTGGATGCCGTAGCATGCGGATGAAGAAACCGTTCCGCAAAACCAGGACAAGTTAACTAATCACTGCCTTGTCACGCAAAAAAATTCTTTTAACAACATTGTATGACGGATTACGCTATAAAACTCATATGACCGTTGATGTAAGTAGATTCGGGAATAGTTGTTTGTAAACCTAGTAAAATACAACCACATAAAGCCAAAGTTGGTTGAACATTAAGAATCATTAAAGATTCAAATGGAGAGAATCGAAAATCTGGGAACATCCAGTATATATGAAAATCTTTGTCGGGATTTTTATCTGATGTTTTCAAGAGAAACTGCGGTACAGGTTAAAGTGCGACTGGCGGTAGTTTTGCAATGTTGTTCGACGACTGGTTAAATACAATGGGATTGGTGTTTAATTCATGCGTGCAAAATTAATTTGAAGAATTTTACCACCACCCGCGCAATCAATTCTTGTTTAATTGTATCATCCATGTATATGTGGTAAAAGCTGCAAACATTTAATGTTCGTGACTGCATAGAAATTGTGCAGCCGACATTTCCAGTCAAGTTCAATGTATGCACGACTGCTAGAGGTGAGAGCCGCATATCTAAATTTGATTTCCATATATATTCAATGCGGTTTGATCCTCGATAGTCAGTTTGCCGTCGTACTCTGATGATGATCATGGAAGGTCGAAACGCATCAGTGCGTTGCGGCTGGCGGTAGTTTTGTTACGTTGTTCGACGACTGGTTAAATGCAATGGGGTTGGTGTTTACTTCAAGCTCGCAAACCTGATTTAAAGCATCGATGCATGAATATATATGAATTTGAAAACAAAAATATGTTGGTAAGCGATTTTTAAAGATTGACCTTTATCTGTTTATGTTGTGCTTTTTGGTTATTTGCGGACCATTACAAATACAGATCTGAACAAGAAAGCACGCACGCAATGCTGAAATAAAAACGGACAATATAACAATAAAAGTAGTATCAGAGAAAAAAGAACTTTTTTGAAAAATAGCTAATGTATAAAAATATCAGAAACTGGAACCAAAAGTAGCTTACAGTTCACATCTACTTTGATATGTTTATAAAAACAATTCATTCATGCAAAATATATTAAGGACAAATAGGTTAGTTATTTCTATAACATGGATTTTAAGTAAGTAATCTTATAAAACAACCATATGCCATGATTAATGATATGTTATTAAAAAAAGAAATAGCACATAGACTTTTTAAATCAATTAGATAGTTTGTGGCGGAGAACTAATATATATATGCAATTGTGAATTATGTGTTGCGCATCTAGTAATAAATCAGTTGAGTTATGACCATAAGGATAAACCAAAGACGGCATTAACGGACAGTGTAATCTCGTGCATATTCGTTTCGTGCTTACTGGTGACTCCTTATTAGGAGCCAGTATTACGTCCTTTAACCACTATTTATATGGGGAAATAGGACGGTACAATCTCCAATATGAATGTGTAAACCTGCATTAGTGAAATTTACTTCATATAAAGCCTTCCAAAACGTGACTTCAAAGCTAATTCACTATATATAACATATATACCGAGTCTGTAAAGTGTACCAACGCTATTACCATTGTGTCTACATCCGATACGAACATTATGGTGCCTAAAAGATGCATGGTACCAACACGATGGATTTCAATTTATGCTTAATTTCACCAAAATTGAGAATTACAACCATTTCTGAACACCTGTTATTCCAGCAAATCCATACACTCTGGCCTTGATCGATATCAGTTATCACATTTTGCGCTATTCATGACATAATTCAATGAGATATATAAGAGTTATATATTGTTTTTGACAGAGTACATTTATATATATATATATATATATATATATATATGCAATTTTGTATTAGGTGTTGCGCATCTTGTAACAAATTATTTCAAATATGACCAGACGGATAAACCAAAGATAGCATGAAAGGAAAGTATAATCTCGTGCACATTCGTTTCGTACTTATCGGTTTCATTTTTACTAGCAAATCTTCAAGCCGATCGTGCCGCGGAATTTGGGATTGTGTCCGCGTCGGTACCTCTGTCGCATACTACACGCAATTTTCAAGTATATACAAAATTTAAATCAAATTTATGTTCTTGAAGGAGACACTAATTCCATTTTATTTAACCAGTCGCAGAACAACATAGAAAAACTACCACCAGTCACACTTACCGACGCGTTTCGATTTTCAATTATAACCAGAGTACGACTGAAAAGTGACTTGCGATGATCAAACCGCAATGCATATATATGGCAAGAACAATTACTTATGCGACTTTCACCTCCAGTAGTCTCTCGCACTGAAAATTTCGGTTGCACAATTTCTATGCAGTCAGGAACAACAGCATTCGCCACACATATATAGATAATACAACCAAACGGTGAATGATTGCGCGGATGGTGGTAATAATTCTTTAAATCAAGTTTGTGAGCTTGAAGTAAACACCAATCTCGCCGTATTTAAGCAATTATAGAAAAATATAGAAAACCGACCGTCAGTCTTATGTACTAACGCATTTCAAACTTCCATAATAATCATCAGAGTACGACGGCAAAGTGACTAGCGAGGATCAAACCACAATGCATATATATGGAAAGCAACTGGTTAAATACAATGGGATTGGTTTTGTCTGTAATCAAGGTTGCCATTTTGATATAAACACCTATCCCATTACGAACATAAATTTATCAGTATAAACAAAAAAAATTATAATGTAGATAAGGCAGTGTTTGTGCTCTATCCTCGTCAAATTCTGGACAGTACTTGATGAGTTCCCAATAAGAACGAAACCGGTTGACGAATATTCGTTTTGAAGTAGACACAAATCCCATTGTAACTAACCAGTCGTCGAACAACATAACAAAACTACCACCAATTGTAATGTTATTCGACGACTGGTTAAATACAATGGGATTGGTGTTTACTTCAAGCTCGCAAACTTGATTTAAAGAATTGTTACCACCACCCGCTTAATCAATTGATGTTCGTTTTATTTCTTGAATTGCACCTATTCATCAAGGTGTGTTAAAAACAAAATCTTTATTAATGGAACGAAATTTTTTAATGTTTTTGAAAGCTGCAGGTTAAGAAGGATTCTTAAACAAGCTCCTTGTTCGTGGATATTAACCAATATATGAATTCTGTAAGCAACTCTCTCTCTCCCTGACAAGGAGTTTCAAAGCTGCAGTTAATTCCTTATTGTTGAATAATCCATTACTTAGCCATTTCGCATCACCCAGACGTGCGCCATAGGAGGCCTTCTTTCATTTCTGGGTCAATCCTAATATCATTAAGTTATTCGTAAGTATTCTTACAAAAGTGGTTCCGCATTTGTCAGCTTTTAGACCAATAACAGTTTTGGCAATTAAGTTAGTTTCAACATTGGCCATTCGGGAAATCATGGTTCCGTTTTTTCTATAAGCATATATTCATTGATACGTTGAATACTTTGCATGAAAAGTTCCGGCACTTATTTACTTAGCAATAGTATTTTCGGCTGGATTTTCGATGGTTTTGCCACGCTGTTCGACTGGTTATATAAAATTGGATTGATGTTCATTTCAAGCTTGCAAACTTGATTTATAGAACTGTTTTTTTCTGTTTGTATTTCATAAATCATAATTCATGAAGTAAATGAGTCATAATTTACAGGAATTGAGAGCCAATATTCTAAAATGTAGTATGTTTAAAAGCCAGCTTTAAAGCACTATTAATGAAAATAATAAATATTGGCAAACAAAAATGAATTTCTATTTGTTTACGTGAAAAAATAGTTACCTTACTGATCATGAAAATAACGCTTTTAAGACGTGATTTAACCTATTCTATACTCATGCCTATTACATAATTTATTAATTATATATACGTCTCTTCTTGTCCATGCTTCGCGTTTAACAAGATAGCAACAAAATGTGATATAATGATTGAGTATACAGAATGATAACTATTAAATCCAGAAGATTATGTTTGCAGTTACTTGTAGAAATAATGAATATTAATAAATAGAAATACATTGTACACTGTAGTTCTTCATATATATATATATATATATATATATATATATATATATATATATATATATATATACATAATGGAAGGATCTAATTATGCATGTTGTCAATTTTAACAAACATAGAATCCGACATCAAATACTATACCAGTTACATCCTTATTAGGCTATTCACAATGAACACGCTGGAATTGACATATCCATGATTAGAACCAGAGAAAATTTGCTTCAGAGCCTTGCTCTCCATCCACTAAGTTTCCAAAGTCGCGTACGGAATGGAATTTTCAGTTATGCGTCAAATTATGCATTTTTCAGTCTTTTATTCTGGTGTGTCACATTCGACATCCAGTTTGACCTGAATTTCCAATAAGGCTGAAACTGGTTCACTCAATGGATCGCAATTTTGAGTTTACACTGACAAAATACATATAATAAAATACTACCATTATGATATAATTCAATATCACCTTCTCAGTTGGTATGATGTTTGTCTATAATAACAAATCGGAGTTGATCAGTCGGAACTTTAGGTCGAATGTGATGCCAAATAAGAGTCATCTGAAGGGAAAATTGATGAAACAAATGTTGGCATAAAACTGAAAAATTCATGCAATGTACGAATAAGTTGCAACGCTCGGAAGAAAATTTACTTTGATTCTGGTAACGGATGTCAAGATTCCGGCAATAACTAGATGAATACCGAATAAGGACGAAACCGGTCTCCTTAATAAATTGCATTTTCTATATGAAGCATATTTAAGTTTATGCTGACAAAATGCATATCAATGCCAACTTATTTATTTGTTTAATAAAAAGATATAATCTTATAATTCAGCTCTTGTTGATAATCATAATTAGTACTTCACTCAAATAGATTCCTACAAATTTTTACCCTACAAATACGAAAAAAATTTCTAGTTGATTTATGATTAATACACCAAATCTCGAGCAATTTTTCTTAATAAAAGTATATCAAGAATTATTTAGAATACTATCTTTTTTCGTTTACTAATTTGCTTCTCCTCCTTTGTTCGTTAACTACCTTTATTTGCCGTAGAATAACAAACACAAACACTATGCTAATTGGTAGATATTTCTTATTTATAGAGATATATAGTTGATATAGAGCTATGTAGATATAGAGAAAATATAGAGATATAGAGGTAACAAAGAGATATAGATATATGGAGATACAGAGAAAAAAATATAAAGGTGATATAGATATATAGCGATTAAGATATAGAGATATATAGATATAAAGTGGTGATATAGAGATATAGAGATCTAGAGGTGATGTAGAGATATAGAAATATAGAGATATTAAAACGATATAGAAAAATTGATGTACAAGGATGATATAGAAATATAGCGACAAAGCGATATAGAGGTATAGAAATATAGAGATAGAGATACAGAGATGACATAAAGATATTGAGAAGATAAAGATATATAAAGATGTAGAGATAGATATATAGAAATAAAGAAATATAGAGATATAGATATTATATATATATATATATATATATAGAGAGAGAGAGAGAGAGAGAAATAGAGATATAGCGATATAGAAATACAAATATATAAAGATATGGAAATAGAGAGATAGAGAAAGGGAGGCAGAGAGAGAGAAAATATTCAAATATCATTAAAGTTTTATTGATCACTGACAATTGCCTCTCCTAAACGATAGGTATTTAATGACTAAATTTAACGTCAGAGTAAAATGTAAACAGAGCATGCTTTAAAATGTTGAGCGGAGATCGAAGATGATATTTTCTTATACAAGCATATAACGAATTTGCTAAACCAATGCAAACACAAACGTGACGTACATGAATAACAGAATAAATGCATGTGTGTAAGACCAGATTGTTTGTCGTGTGCATTTGAATGCATTTTGTGAGTCGAGAACGAATTCCGTTATGTTATATATTATATATAAACATATTTGCGTAGGTCAATGGTAGAATACAATATATTAAAGTCTGGCAATTGTTTATATATATATATATATATATATATATATATATATATATATATATATATATTTACAGGGATTGGTGTTTATATCAAGAGTAAAACTCTGATTTAAACAACTGTTATCACTGCTTGCGTAACCAATGATAGTTTGATTGCTCACATACTTTTACCCGGGCAGAATTTTTGAGACAAAAATACCGACCGTGATCCGGCACGGATGTAATCGTGTTGTCTACAACTGTAAAAACTCTTCAACGCAAATACTAAAGACTGCCGGCATTTTCAAAACAAAACAGAATTTGAGACCGTGTGGAAAACGGAAATGCAGGCAGATAGACAGACAATGAAAAAGTAATATATTCCAGACCATAGTTTTAATCCGTTTGAGGTAAACACCATTTTTGCAGTAGCATTGACGCCATTCTGACATGCAAAACGCAGGTGAAACTGTAAAAAAAATAACCGTACTAAGACTGACGAAATTCCGATATACAGAAGACGGTTATCCTCCGTATTGGTTGTCAGCGCACCACGGGTATTTCACTGACTCGATAAGTAGATTTGATTGCAGTATTTTTGCCAACCGAACACAATTAAAATTCTACAAAAAACGAGCACCAGAAAAACACGCACATATGCGATAATTGAAAACTCATAAAAATTGCTACAAGCACTTGGGGAAGCTGATGCAACAGCTGACTTCTCTGTAGTAACTGCCAATAGCGTACTAATCTGGAATGACACGAAACGAAGGTTTCAACAGAAACCGGTTTTTCTACAGATGATCCTACCTGACCACATGTGGACCATCTCGACTAAGAGATAAGCCATTCAACACGCGGCAGCTCCTGCGAAAGAAAGAAATCGCATACAGGATCGTTATATATATAGACAATACAATTAAAAAATAATTGATTGCGCGAGTGGTGGTAACAATTCTTTAAATCAAGTTTGCGAGCTTGAAGTAAACACCAGTCCTATTGTTTTTAACCAGTCGTCGAACAACCTAACAAAACAACCGGCAGTCGCAATGCACTGACGCATTTCAACCTTACATGTTCATCATTAGAGTATGACGGCAAACATACTAGCGAGTATCAAACCACATTGCATATGTATGGAAAGCAAAATAAGATATGCGGTTCTCACCTCTAGTAGTCTTGCATACATTGTACGTGAATAGAAATGTCGGCTGCACAATTTCTATGCAGTCACGAACATTAGATAGTATGTTTTAGGCGTTGCGAACCTAGTAACAAATCAATTCAGTTATGACCTGAAGGATAAAGCAAAGACAGCAGGAACGGAAAGTATAATCTCATGCACATTCGTTTCTTGCTTAATGGCAACTCATCAGTAGGAGCCGGTATTACGCCCTTTAACCACTATATATTTGGGCGAGGAATGTAGGATAATAGGACGGTACAATCTCCCAGACGAATGTGTAAACCTATAGTAGTGAAGTTAACATCATATAAAGTCTCGAAAATGCGACTTCCACGCTAACTCACTCTATAATATATATACCGAGTCTGCAAAGGATACTAACACTATGGCTATTGTGTCAGTAAGCGATACCAATATTGTAGAACCAAAAAGGTACATAGTACTATGTTTGCCAAGCCGGTACATAGTACCAACATAATGGATATCAATGTATGCCATAGTTCACCAAAATTGATAATTCCAACTATTTCCGAATACCTGTTACTCCAGTAAATTCATACAATCTGGCCTTGATCGATATAAGTTATCACCACTATAGGTTCACACATTCGTCTAGGAGATTGTACCGTGATATTACCCCACATTCATCACCCAGATATATAGTGGTTAAAGGACGTAATACCAGCTCCTACTGATGAGTCGCCAGTAAGCACGAAACGAATTTGTATGAGATTATACTTTCCGTTCATGTTGTCTTTGATTTATTCTTCTGATCACAACTGAACTAATTTGTCTCTAGGTTCGCAACACTAATACATACTTGCATATAGATTAGCTCCACAACAAGTAGTATTTAACAAACATTAGCTGTTTGTAGATATATATATATATATATATATATATATATATATATATAATAAAATAAACAATAATTGATTTAGCGGGTGATGGTACCAATTATTTAAATCAAGTTTGTGAATTTCAAGTAAACACCAATCCTGCTGTATTTAACCAGTTGTCGAACAATTTGATTTGAAGAATTGTTACCACCACCCGTGCAATCAATTATTGTTTAATTGTATTGTCTATATATGTGTGTGGCGAAAGCTAAAAACAGCTTATGTTCGTGACAGCATAGAAATTGTGCAGCCGACATTTCCAGTCACGAACAATGTATGCAACACTACTAGACGTGAAAGCCTCATATCTCATTTTGTTTTCCATATATATGCAATGCGGTTTGATCCTAGCTAGTCAGTTTGCCTTCGTACTCTGATGATGATCATGGAGGGTCGAAATGTGTCAGTGCGTTGCGACTGGAAGTAGTTTTGTTATGTCGTTCTATGACTGGTTAAATACAATGTGATTGGTGTTGTGACCACCACACTGGTAATCAATTATTGTTTAATTGTATTATATATATATATATATATATATATATATATATATATATATATATATGTGTGTGTGTGTGTGTGTGGAGAAAGCTACAAACAGCTAATGTTCGTGACTGCATAGAAATTGTGCAGCCGATATTTCCAGTCACGTACTATTTATATGATACTACAAGAGGTGAGACCAGCATATATAACTTTGCTTTACATATATATGCATTGCGGTTTGATCCTCGCTAGTCAGTTTGCCGCCGTACTCTGGTGATGATCATGGAATGTCGAAACGCGTCAGTGCGTTGCGACTGGCAGTAGTTTTGTTATGTTGTTCGACGAATGGTTAAATACAATGGGATTGGTGTTTACTTCAAGGACTTATACTGGATCATCAGCTTTAGAGGATGGTAGCTGATAGTCATAAAGTTAAAAATAATTACCTATGAGAATCAGCGATTCCTATCAATATTTCCCAAATGCATGTACAGATCCGACGGTTCCTCTTTGGATTTATTCAAATCTGGAACTGTTAATAATCAAAAGGGCATACACACAATACTTCAATGAAGGCGGTTTTATAAGACTGGAATTGTTTGGGGCCCAGTCATGTTTCCAAGGCTGGGAAAGAGAAATACGCCTCTACTGAGTGGGAGAGCGTCGTTGGTTGTACTTATCGTGACACTTCCACTCCTGCAATAATTATGGTATGCGTGTGCACTGAGCCGCCTCAAATGTTGCCGACGAAATTCTCCTTAGAATTTTTGAAACGCCAATTCTGGCAGGTTTTTGAGACGGAATACAATGCGCGGAACAAGTATTTGACAGCGTTTAATTTTCGAGTTACACTAGTCATATCAGCGATCCAGCATTATTGCTTTCCCAGCCGGATGACAAACTGTCTAATGATTGTTACCTGATTCCAGTTGTTTTCTTTATAAAAAATATTTCGGCTGCAGTTGTCGGCTGCTTCCGTCTGTTGATCCATCATCACAAGATTTATAAAACGAACTAATGAAGCAAGCAGGTCTAATAATTGTCTGGGTAAACATCACTCGACTACTCGAAGATTGTTTTTCTGTTTAAACCTGTTGCGATTGACTTTTACGTTCTTTAAAGAATGTAATTAATTCTGTCTTTATCAACTATTTTGTCGATGCGGTCTTCAATGTGAATCGTAAAGGTTCTCGGAGTGAAACTCGAGTGACGTTGGTCTTGCTTGTGAATACGCTAATGTTGCTCTTTTATCTGAAGACAAAGAAGAACTACAAACAGAAAGAACCGACGTAATGAAATGTCCATCACGTGCAGTTTGCCCTGGAATCCACAAGTGTGTTGAGCAGCGCCCTTTCTGAGTACGTCAATATAACGAAACGGATTAGCTTCTTCTGTGATTTACCACAGACAAGCTTAGAAGTTATGATAACAGCTATAGAATGGAAAATCTATATCTCTAAGTACAAAATCAATAAATCTCAAGTTTATCTCCAAGGCTATGGGAGATGTCCGATAACAGCTGCTTCTGTGCGGTCAACTTCGTTAACCGATGCATTTATCGAATTGATTCAGGCTGCTACAGGCCGAGCATAAGGAGGGAATAAAAAGACGAAAAATTCACAGGCCGAACGGTTCTATCCAACAATCAATAATTGTGACATAAGTATCATAACTAGAATTGCGTTGGGTGAGACACAGCCTGAGAAATCCACATACGCAGCCTGCTCGCCAGGCTAACAAGGAAGCCACACTGGATGGCTGGTGTCGTAGAAAAAGTAGCTCAGCAATACCTTGGTCGAACACAGTTATTTACGATAAAGTCACTTTAACACAAAACACAATATATCCTTACTAACCAAAAGTCACTTGAATAGATAAAACACTTAATCTAATGGAAACAGGGTCCAATAGCGACGCTGGGTAAAATTTGCATAACTGATTTGACCTCTTCTGGAACCCGCCACGTGGAAGAACCATATATAAGCTTATAATTCTACTTGAACTGGATGAAGATGGGTAACGAAAATCGTGATAGAAAATGTACCTAGATTTCATTGTCGCCATAAAATTAAATCAAAATTTATCAATACGACACCATAAGTATGCAAAGCGTATCAAGTGCATTTTATTTTATGTTAAAAGGTGCATCATATATGGACAAGCAGCTGACACCTAGGTGGAATTTTCTATTAAAGATTAGCACAAATAAATAAAATGAAGAGAGCACAATTAGACATAGTTCCGAAAATAATTAATTATAACATTTGCGCATAATTATAATTCAGATGTTGTCATCTCGCTTAAACTGAAATTTTTAAAAATTAGTAAAATAATCCTTTGAGGTTTGAATAAGTTTCAATATGAGGCCTTCTAGCAGTATTGCACACACACACACACACACACAAATATATATATATATATATATATATATATATATATATATATATATATATATATAAAACCATGTTTGATTACATACTCGCATATGATGAATACACTGAAAAACATTTTAAAAACATATATGCGCCGACATGACATGACAGGGAACTATTTGAAGCACTGAAATCCACTCACCTTTTTAATATCCAACTTCGGTTCTGGACAGCTAGTGTTATCTGAATAAATGGAAAATGCGTTACTACTCCTCTGCTTTTTCTCAGATCGCAGCATTTCAACGTCAAAGTTCAACAATGTAACATCTGTATCAGCGTTACCTACAACATCAAGAGACTTAGCCATCTCACGAGGAGATTTTGATGAAGTAACAGAAGACTCCATATTAGGGGAAGAATCCCCAGGTAAAGTTTCCCCTGGTATGTCTTGATCGCCAGCTCCACAAATTACGTCATCTTGATTGTATAGGTTCTGACATTCGGTAAGTGCTACATTGATTAAAAGATAACAAATGTTCACAAAAAAGAGGTATTTTGAAAAACGTATATGGCGAGAATTTCACAGAGAAACTATTATTTGAATCATATTTTGTAACTTCGCTGACAGTAAATTGGGGTAAATGTAAGATGAGAGAGTATGACCTTCGTTTCATTGCCATGGAATAAACTGTCCGGTCACAGAAGGTACACACATTCAAAAAGCAAATATGAAAAAAACAATAAGCGTACTAGTCTCCGCTGTTCATGTCTCAAGCTTCTAACAGCCAAACTGTTCCGTGCCATAAATTCTACGTTTTAACAACACACCAAGAAATTCCTGACTATCATCCTCTTCGTTTCCAAGTGTGAACCAGATAGTTTGATGCCATGTATTGAATATATTAACTTGACCTCAGCATGAACCCAAATTTCACAGACAAAAAATATATCACCAATAAAATGTTTGTACAATTTTACTTTATTCATAGCTTAGAATTCTTTTCGTGCATTCGCATCAACATAACATACATGATCGGAGCCAAAGCAGATTCCATCCCTAGAACATCTTTTTGTTCCTAAAGTTGGTCATCGAAAATAACACACACGTAAATTAGACCCAATTGCGCTTCATTGTTTCAAATTTATAAAAAATTATAGTATTCAACTTTTATAACTTTTCAACAAATTGAAAAAATCTTTCAAGCGGTACTCAGATAAATGAATACATACCAACTTCGATAGCCAACTATATAGGCAAAGAGAGAATTTATGGATGGGTTCCGCCTTGGTCCAAATCGTAGCAGAAATATATAAGTGTATGGTGGAACGATATAACTCGGCTATATAGCGAAGGAAAACTAAGCAGCCCTAGCCATAGAAATTTCCGGCTTGACGACTGACGGGCACAAATCAGTCAATCCGGAGATGGTAGTATGAACCTCGCCGGGTCTAATGGGACACAGCTATCGTGCCTTTTCATGTGAAGTCTCGAGTTTGGTCTAACTACGCAGAAACACTAAGTGTTAAATGATTAGAGAATGAATGAGTGCAAGCGTGCCAGATGTGAGGGACAGGTTTCGGCTGCTCATCAGATTTGGTTTGCCGACTATCTTCAAGAAGAAAAACTCCAATACAAACCATTCCACTAGACAGAGACACCTAGTGTTCTTTTACAGCCAACATATAATCATGACCGGTACAGATTATAGCGAATGACTTCTTCATCGGCCGTCGCACAGTATAAAAACGGTCGTCCTATAAGCATAGTTGTGCAGGGTGAATAAGCGAAATCAAGCTACTACATCAAGAATTCTGCCGCCTTACCTTATTTTCCCTCTTCTCAAGCTAAAATAACTTCATTTTAGACGCTATGGACACAGTAGATGCTGATCATATCACTGAGTTCAATATCGGATTGCGAAATATTGAAAATAGTTCAAGTAAAATCATCATCATGCCCAGCCAAACAAAAGCCAAATGTGACTAATGTTTCACTTCCATTTAACCATAAGAAGTGAAACAAAATATATAAATAACAACAGACATGATATTTTAGAAAAATTAGTAGTTAAATTTACGAGAGTGAGTGAGAGAGAGAGAGAGAGAGAGAGAGGAAGAAAGAATACATAGTTACTATGAGTAAATTTATAAGGATAGCTTACAGAAACGAGGCGAATGAAGCCTCTCCACTACACCAATATGGCCAAGTCAGCATTAGGGTGAGGCAACATCAAGGAAATTCCATTCATTCAAACTAGGTTAGGTTTTGAAGTCAGCCTGGTAATGTGCGAACATGAAAACAAACTGGACAACAAGAGGATCTTTCACGCATGTTGGCTAATTAAGAAAACGATATATGTTGCGTATCTGAAACCAGAATACAGAATCCTACGAGCATTACAGAGCTAGATGCACCACCCTTAACTACGCGCTATTGGCTTCTTATCTCCGATTTTACAGAATTTCCTCAAGCCAGCAAATGGGGCGTCGGTATTGTCCTTAATTCATGAGCTGAAGCTGGCTCAACGGAAATGATCTCTGGAAATAGCCGAATTTGTTCGGTATGCTTAAATACATCTGTTAAAATCAATGCCAGAAAGTTCAATCAACGTTGCCTGTCCGTTGCATCAGCATATGCTCCCACCGATTACAGCACAGACGACAGTAAGGACGACTTTTACTCCGACCTAAGTTCATTACTAAGTAGAGAAAGAAGTTCAGATATAGTCTTGGTTATAGGTGACATGAATGCTCAAGTTGGGCACTTATTTAACGAAAAATTTCATTTTTGTTGAAGATAATCTCTAAGCTCGATGCGAAACGATGATGTCCAGCGACAGCCGGATAGCTGCGTGGAGCATAAATTACACTTAAGTAGCATACTGCGTCCCCCAGCTCCCGGAAAACAGTGGACCCGAATAGATCCTGTGGAAATTAGTTATAGATTGCGTGGTTGCATCCAGGATTGTCGTTTGTTGTGGTACACTTACGTCGACTACGTCATCATCATTATCATCATCAACATCATCATCATCATCATGATCATCATGTCCAGCCACACAAAAGTCAAAAGTGACAAATGTTTCTCTGTTATATAACCATAAGGAGTGAAAAATGTATAAAAGTGAATTTAGACAGATTATTAGTGAGATTTACGAGAAAGAATACCTTGCTACTATGAGGAAATTTATCAGGATAACTCACATAACTTTGCTCTACTAAGAAAAGAAAGTTACGAAGATGATTCTACTAGACATCTGCAACATAATCGCCACTGAGCTCGATTCGATGCCATATCGCTAAGGGTTTCTAACCAAGAACTATGATGCGCATGAGGACCCCATCCTGACAGACGAGTGGGTCCTATACTACCCAATTTGGATGTAAGTGACTTCAATTGTTTCTACCATGTCAAAATCTGTCCACCTTGTTTCTTACACCAATTTGGTGCTGGATGAGAGAACAGAGCTCTACTGAGCAATCGAAATGATGGCAAACGCAAAACGTGACCGAGTCAACGAATTTGATGGAGCCTTATTTGTTTTTCTAACGACAAGCACTTATTGTCAGATCCAAAAATATATCTACGGATGTCAACGTTAGTTATTTGTTGTTGGTAACCATCATGTGCTATACTTCTCAAACAACGATGATCAAATGCCTGTAAGCGTCTCAAATCAAAAACTCTAAGAGGCCAAGTTTCACTAGCGTATAGTAAGACTGCGCGTACAGATGCATTGTAAACACGACCTTTAAGGCAAAGTGAAATATTGGCGTTTCTCCATAAATGACGAAGGTTCGAAAAAGCTACTCTTGCTTTCGCGATCCGTATTCTCACCTCGTCGGACATATTGCCTACGTTATTGATAGAGCTCCCAAGATATGTAAACCTGTAGACTATGTCAAGATCTTCATTCTGCAGTCGCAACGTTGGAGTGAGTGGTGGGTGATCTTGTAACAGTATCTTACATTTAGAGGGTGCGAATTTCATACCGAAAGACGGAACAACGTCTGGTAATCTATTTAAGGTGGTCTGGGCAGCATGCTGATTGTCGAATAATAGTACGATATCGTCTGCATAGTCAAGATCGACTAGTTTATCTCCCGGGAGAACTTCAACTCCAGCGTCCTGAATGTGTGTTCATAATAACATCGATTACAAAATTAAACAAAAATGGGGAAAGTGGACAACCTTGACGAACACCACTGCTGGTTGAAAAGTTATTGGTTAATTCATTGTAGACCTTAACGCGACCAGAAGTATTTTTGTAGAGAGATCGTATAATATTAACAAATTTTGTGGACACATCGCTTTTCGACAAGATATTGAATAAAACATTGCGATCCACCGAATCAAATGCACCCTTTAAGTCTAGAAAGACGGCTATTGTGGGACGGTGATATAAATGTCTCTGTTCAAGAACTTGCTTTAACGTAAGAATATTATCGATACAACCTCGTCCTGCGTGGAATCTGGCCTGTTCTTCTCTTTATGGGATTCACGGGAAGCGCTAAGACGACGTATGATAATCGAAGCAAATAACCGAGATGCGACTGGAGTAGAGCTTATGCAACGATGGTTATCGCACGAATTACGATTGCCTTAATTTGAAGATATGAATGATTGTCGACTCATTCCAATCAAGTGGTATGGTTTCCTCATTCCATGTCGTACGAAAAAAATTGGTCAACGCTTCTGAAATTATATGGCCACCATCTTTAAATAATCCTGGAAGCAAATCATTGGGGCCTTCAGCTTTGCGTCATTTAAGAAATAGGATTGCATCGCAAACTTCTAACACGAATGGATCTTCGAGACCAACATTCGACACTGTTGATGCAGGCATGTTTACGGGATTCGGAACTGATGCGGGTGCCCATGAAAATTTACCTTTGCAGTGTTCAACCCAACAATCAAAACGACTTATTTTATCGGTTATTAAATGGTTGTTACTATCACTTATATTTTCACTAACTTTAATTTTTCTCGGACCTGTTGCACCCGAATAAAGTTCGGAACAAACAGCGACTATTACACCTGACGCGAAAAGCTACTTTTCCATTTCTTCAAGCCTTTTCTAGAGATGTACCAAGGGATTTTCTAGATCGACCGTTTAAGACTGCGCTTAATTGGCATCTTATAAAAGCGGCAATTCATTAACATGAATCGAGCCAGATAACATTTGGCGTCTTGTTTCGAGTGTCTCCATAGATTTTACAGAGAGCCAATGATTATTTATACGGGGCCTGCAATGACACATATAGGAGCACCTGCATTGTGCATAGTGGAACATATCTAGAACCAAAGTTAATTTGGGTTTTCGCCATCCAGACCAGTAAGATTATACTTTAGAATATCTTGATAATTTTGTCATAAGGACGCTGTTCGAGTTTGCCTACATCAGTTTGGGGTTTATTCCGAATTATTTTCGCCGAAAATTTTAGTGAAAATCTACAACGGATAAGTCGACATAAGTGTTCCAAAAAGAACTACAATCCTGGATGCAACCACGCCATCTATAACTGATTGCTACATGATCTATTTGAGTCCACCGTTGTCCAGGTGCTGGAGGACGTCATGTAGCGCAACGTCTAACACTACGTCTGAAGTGTGTACTACTTAAATATAATCTATGTTCAGCGCAGCTATCCAAAAGCCGTTCACCATTATCATTGCGAGTCGACTTTAGAGTGTATCTTCCACCTAAATGAAATTATGTGTTAATTAAGCGCCCAACTTGAGCATTCATGTCACCCATAACCAGGACTATATCCGAACTTCGTGCTTTACTTAGAAAGGAGCTTAATTCGGAGTAAAAAGCGTCCTTTCTTTCTTCTGTGCTGCAATCGGTAGGAGCATATGCAGATACAACGAAGAGGGAACGATGATAACGGTTTTTTGCTTTGATTTTAGTAGATGTATTTAAACGTGCCGCACACAGTCGACTATTTAAAGGGATCCATTCAATTAAGCAAGCTTCAGCTCGCGCGCTAAGGGCAATACCAACGCCCATTTACCGGCTTGAGAGGACTCTGTGGAACCAGATGTTCGAAGCCAATAACGCGTAGATAGGGATGCAACCAGTTCTGTAATGCACGTAGGGTCCTGTATTCTGGTTTCAGATATGCAACGTATGTCGA
>JAQBSW010002080.1:0-37500 GCA_029291075.1 Eudiplozoon nipponicum | reverse complement strand
GAAACTTGAGCGACTGGCAGTTCAAAAAGGCATTAGTCATCAATCTGGAGTAGCAGTCGAATTGAAATAATTGAAAGTGAATTAAATGAGCATTCACAGAATAAGAGCAAGTGTCAGGCCGTGAAGGAAACCTGAGCGACTGGCAGTTCAAAAAGGCATTAGTCATCAATCTGGAGTAGCAGTCGAATTGAAATAATTGAAAGTGAATTAAATGAGCATTCACAGAATAAGAGCAAGTGTCAGGCCGTGAAGGAAACTTGAGCGACTGGCAGTTCAAAAAGGCATTAGTCATCAATCTGGAGTAGCAGTCGAATTGAAATAATTGAAAGTGAATTAAATGAGCATTCACAGAATAAGAGCAAGTGTCAGGCCGTGAAGGAAACTTGAGCGACTGGCAGTTCAAAAAGGCATTAGTCATCAATCTGGAGTAGCAGTCGAATTGAAATAATTGAAAGTGAATTAAATGAGCATTCACAGAATAAGAGCAAGTGTCAGGCCGTGAAGGAAACCTGAGCGACTGGCAGTTCAAAAAGGCATTAGTCATCAATCTGGAGTAGCAGTCGAATTGAAATAATTGAAAGTGAATTAAATGAGCATTCACAGAATAAGAGCAAGTGTCAGGCCGTGAAGGAAACCTGAGCGACTGGCAGTTCAAAAAGGCATTAGTCATCAATCTGGAGTAGCAGTCGAATTGAAATAATTGAAAGTGAATTAAATGAGCATTCACAGAATAAGAGCAAGTGTCAGGCCGTGAAGGAAACTTGAGCGACTGGCAGTTCAAAAAGGCATTAGTCATCAATCTGGAGTAGCAGTCGAATTGAAATAATTGAAAGTGAATTAAATGAGCATTCACAGAATAAGAGCAAGTGTCAGGCGTTGAAGGAAACTTGAGCGACTGGCAGTTCAAAAAGGCATTAGTCATCAATCTGGAGTAGCAGTCGAATTGAAATAATTGAAAGTGAATTAAATGAGCATTCACAGAATAAGAGCAAGTGTCAGGCCGTGAAGGAAACCTGAGCGACTGGCAGTTCAAAAAGGCATTAGTCATCAATCTGGAGTAGCAGTCGAATTGAAATAATTGAAAGTGAATTAAATGAGCATTCACAGAATAAGAGCAAGTGTCAGGCCGTGAAGGAAACTTGAGCGACTGGCAGTTCAAAAAGGCATTAGTCATCAATCTGGAGTAGCAGTCGAATTGAAATAATTGAAAGTGAATTAAATGAGCATTCACAGAATAAGAGCAAGTGTCAGGCGTTGAAGGAAACTTGAGCGACTGGCAGTTCAAAAAGGCATTAGTCATCAATCTGGAGTAGCAGTCGAATTGAAATAATTGAAAGTGAATTAAATGAGCATTCACAGAATAAGAGCAAGTGTCAGGCGTTGAAGGAAACTTGAGCGACTGGCAGTTCAAAAAGGCATTAGTCATCAATCTGGAGTAGCAGTCGAATTGAAATAATTGAAAGTGAATTAAATGAGCATTCACAGAATAAGAGCAAGTGTCAGGCCGTGAAGGAAACCTGAGCGACTGGCAGTTCAAAAAGGCATTAGTCATCAATCTGGAGTAGCAGTCGAATTGAAATAATTGAAAGTGAATTAAATGAGCATTCACAGAATAAGAGCAAGTGTCAGGCCGTGAAGGAAACCTGAGCGACTGGCAGTTCAAAAAGGCATTAGTCATCAATCTGGAGTAGCAGTCGAATTGAAATAATTGAAAGTGAATTTAATACACCCATTCACATTAGAAATTGGCGACATGGTGTTCTTTTATATCCAACGTATAATTATGAATAAAAGAAACATACTCATTTAATTGCTATGCGGCAGAAAATTCTGTCGATTTTAGAAGACGACTCTTGTCTGTTAGGATGGAATACAATAGGTATGGCTGACCATGATTTAAAGACAGGTTAATTAAGCATATAATCCTGTTTATGATAGAATTGCACATAATAATATGCTTTTCAAGTTGATGAAGCGGTATTTGTATGTGTGATCGGCGAGGTGAAGAAATAGTGAAAATTAAAAGGAATATCATGACAGTATAGTAGAGCAACAAATATGGCACAAGAGTGAAAAATTTCGTTTTATTTTGGCATTTACTGATTGCACGCGTGATGAAGATAATTATTTAACTAACGTTAGTGAACTCGAGACGAAAACAATTTGTGTTATAATAGGTTAATTTGGCTTTTTTTGTGCGAAATCAATAGCAGCGTGTCATGACTTGTGATTTCCCATTTCGACAAAATGATCTGCATAAAGCACACGCTAGCAAGGGAAACGTATTTACAATTGTTTTTCGTTTTCACTAAGCATACCTCAAATAAGTGACCACATTTGGCCAAACAGAAATCGTAAGAAGCATAGTTCCTAGCAATGTACCAAGAAGTACCCAGAGAGCGGGAACAAACGCACAAATTCAGCTAAGTAACATGAGGCATTAGCCTAATTAAAAAAGTAAAAACTGAATAATTCTATCCAGTCACGTTACGATGGCCATCTCAGTCATATTTAGTCAAGGAACGTGATTTGTGTGGACTAGGCCAGTCTTCGCATCCTGCTCACACGGCCAATGAAGTAATTCCAGCGAATAACTGAAATTGCAGAATGGCAGGGAAAGAGGTTTTGTCTCTTCTTCCCCTCGCACCGTGGCCTAACCAGCAAAGCGACACCACACTGATCAAATATATTCGGGAATCTTGAAGAAGAAACATTCCAGTGGAGAAGCGTTGTTAATATTGACTTACTTGAATATGATCTGCTGAAACCCACTACATGGGAGATCTACCCCTCCCACCTATATTTTAATTAAATCACATGTCAAAATTGAGTGCAAGCATTAATACTACTTTTCTAGACGCAACGTATGATTAATTTCTTTCCCAGTTTAACGTACTGTTGAAGTTAAATCTTCCTGAAGTACAGTTGAATAGCGACTGCCCAGGCAAAGATTGCAAAGCAAAAGCAAGGACGCTTTTTACTCCGAATTAAGCTCCTTACTAAGTAAAGCACGAAGTTCAGATATAGTCCTGGTTATGGGTGACATGAATGCTCAAGTTCGGCGCTTAATTAACACAGAATTTTATTTAGGTGGAGGATACACTCTAAGCTCGATGCTCAACGATAATGGTGAACGGCTTTTGGATAGCTGCGCTGAACATAGACTATATTTAAGTAGTACAAATTTCAGACGTAGTGTTAAACGTTGTGCTACATGGCGTCCTCCAGCACCCGGACAACGGTGGACTCAAATAGATCATGTAGCAATTAGTTATAGATGGCGTGGTTGCATCCAGGATTGTCGCTCTTTTTGGAACACTTATGTCGACTCGGACCATGCACTTATCCGTTGTAGATTTGCACTAAAATTTTCCGAGAAAATAATTAAGAATAAACCACAAAATAATGTAGGCAAACTTGAACAACCGTCCTTCCGACAAAATCATGAAAATATTCTAAAGTCTAATCTAACTGGTCTGAATAGCGAAAATCCGAATATACGTTGGTCCAAGATAAGTTCCACAATGCAAACTGCAGGTACTACTGCAAGAGGCATTGCAGGCCCCCGAAGAATTGATCACTGGCTCTCTCGAAATAAGGCGCCAAATTCCACCTGGCTCGACTCATAATAATACCCGTCGCAATATAAGACGCGAACTTAAGCGCAGTTTAAAAGTCGATCTCGCAAAATTTTGGACCATAAAGGCTGAAGAAATGGAAGTATCTTTGACGTCCGGTAATAGTCGCTGTTTGTTCCAACCTATCCGTGCAACAATTCCGAGAAGATTAAAGGTTAGTGAAACTATAACTGATAGTAACAATGATTTAATAATCGATAAGATAAGTCGTCTTAACAGGTGGGCTGAACACGTTAGAGATCAATTTTCTTGGCCACCCGCGTCAATTCCGATTCCCGAAATCATGTGTGCATCAACAGTGTGGAATTTTAAGCCCGAAGAACCATCCGAGTTAGAAGTACGCGATTCAATCCTATCTCTTAAAACCCGCAAAGTCGCAGGGCCCGATGATTTGCTTCCAGGATTGTTTAAGGATGGTGGCGATATAATTTCAGGAGCGTTGACCAAACTTTTCCATACTATATGGAATGAGGAAACCGTACCACTTGACTGGAATGAGTCGACCATCATTCCCATCTTCAAAAAAGGCAATCGTAATTCGTGCGATAACCATCGTGGTATAAGTTTGACTCCGGTCGTATCAAGGTTATTTACTTCGATTATCCTACGTCGTCTTAGCGCTTCACGTGAATCACAAACAAGAGAAGAACAGGCCGGATTCCGCGCAGGACGAGGTTGTAAGATAATATTTTTACGTTAAGGCAAGTTCTCGAACAGAGACATTTATATCACCGTCCCACAATAGCCGTCTTTATAGACTTCAAGGGTGCATTTGATTCGGTGGATCGCAATGTTTTATTCCATATCTTGTCAAAAAGCGATGTGCTCACTAAATTTGTTAATATTATACGAGCTCTCTACACAAATATTTCTGGTCGCGTTAAGGTCTACAATGAATTAACGCATAACTTTACAACCAGCAGTGGTGTTCGTCAAAGTTGTCCACTTTCCCCATTTTTGTTTAATTTTGTAATCGATGCTATTATGAACAACACTCTCTCACACATTCAGGACGCTGGAGTTGAAGTTCTCCCAGGAGATAAACTAGTCGATCTTGACTATGCGGACGATATCGTACTATTATTCGACAATCAGCATGCTGCCCAGACCACCTTAAATAGATTACCAGACGTTGTTCCGTCTTTCGGTATGAAATTCGCACCCTCTAAATGTAAGATACTGTTACAGGATCACCCACCACTCACTCCAACGTTGCGACTGCAAAATGAAGATCTTGACATAGTCGACAGGTTTACATATCTTGGGAGCTCTATCAATAACGTAGGCAATATCTCCGACGAGGTGAGAATACGGATCGCGAAAGCTAGAGTAGCTTTCTCGAACCTTCGTCATTTATGGAGAAACGCGAATATTTCACTTTGCCATAAAGGTCGTGTTTACAATGCATCTGTACGCGCAGTCTTACTATACGCTAGTGCAAATTGGCCTTTTAGAGTTGATGATCTGAGACGCTTACAGGCATCCGATCATCGTTATTTGAGAAGTATAGCACATGTTGGTTACCAACAACGAATAACTAACGTTGGCATCCGTATACGTATTTATGGATCTGACAATAAGAGCTCGTCGTTAAGAAAACAGATAAGGCTCCATCAACAAGATGGGCAGATTTTAATATGGGAGAAAAAATTTAGGTCACTTACATCCAAATTGGGTAGTATAGGACCCACTCGTCTGCCAGGATGGGACCCTCGTGCGCATCAAATTTCTTGGTTAGAAACCCTTAGCGATATGGCATCGAATCGAGCTAAGTGGCGATCCTGTTACAGATGTCTAGTAGAATCATCTTCGTAACTTTCTTTTTTTAGTAGGGCAAAGTTAGCTGCGAGGTTTGGTTTGTTTATGGCGTGATACATTGAAATCCGCAATCAAGCTGTATTGTTGATGCCGCCTTGCCCGAATGCTAACTTGACCATAATGGTGTTGTGGATAGATTTAGTTTGTCTCATTTCTGTGATTTATCCTGATAAATTTACTCATAGTAGCAAGGTATTCCTTCTCTAGGCCTCTCTCTCTCGTAAATCTCACTAATGGTATGTCCAAATTCACTTATATACTTTTTTCAATCCTTATGGTTATATGACAGTGAAACATTAGTCACTTTTGACATTTGTATGGCTGGACATGATTATGATGATGAATATTTTTATGAAGGAAATGATCCTTAAGCTGAGCTGCATCCTGTTCTCCTAGTAGTCTCAAACTTTTTACATTAATTGAAACAATGATGAAAGAATTTTAAACGTGAGAAGCTTTAACGCTTTACGCGCAAATGGAGTGAGCATGCGAACTAGAACCATCCTGGTATAAAGATTTTGCGTCCAAATATGGATAAAAATACATTCGAGTGATACAGTCCATATTATGTAAATGGTAAACAGGAACGTACCAATCTGATAGTGTAACTAGGCACCGTATGTTTAGTGCCAACCCATAAGAAAGCACTTGTCCAAGAGCATATATTACGTCTCCAATAAAGTAAAATATTTTGGAGTAAACATTAATATATCCTGGCTGTACGAAGCGTTTGTCATAGTTTGTGTGTACTTCCAATCACAGCCAATGTTTAAAAAATTTTACTTAATAAGTTCATGAATAAAGAATTATAACAAAACAAAATTTTCCTTGAAAATATATCAACACGATAATCCAAATGTTAAAAAATTAAAGTCTGTTGGTAAGCTCGATAAAGCCATTTTAATTAAACAATTCAGGAAATAGTTCATAAAAATGCACTTCAAATATACAGGTATAGGTCGTGTGACTACACACACATACACGCAATCAAAATCTATCGCACAGTAGACTCAAGTAGAGGTTGGAGAATCATGAACTAAAAACCGAGATTTACTTAATGAACAACTTCAAGATTTACAAGGACGCACAGAGCGACGAGTTATTCACCGATAAAAAGAAGAAAGTCTGCAGTCGCTGACCTTAAATTTAATACCGGCACTTTTTTTGATGACATCTCCACTAGGAAGTCATTTAGTAACGTTCTAATTCAGTACAACGCAACCGATACGATAAGCTAGAATACGACGATCTATGGGCAGAAAATTACTAATGTTGCATGCCTGTCTGTTCTATCGATGCTTGCACACAACTAAATGTTAATGCACACATGCATACGCATATCTCAATAAATGTTGTCGTTAGGCCGACAATGCCAGTGGAGGTATGTTTACAGCAAGAGCCAAAAGCATGGTTCAAAAACCCCCATACTTGTTGGCCATTAAATTAAACAGTTGGTCTTACAATTTAAAGGTTTCATAATTAAAGCAATTTTAGAACCCACTTGTTTTACCGTTATCCGCAGTTACTTTTTCAGCGTCAACTATTCCATCACAATTGGCGTCTGAATGCAAATCTTCTTTGATTGATGCTTTAAAGTTCATATCAGACAATTTCAACTGACGATACTTTAGCATAATATTTTTCGAGGCCAGAGACTGAGCACACTTATATTTTGTTAACTCTTTGCTGGATTTGAGTCGCTTCACCATAAACAATCGGTTACGTGCACGATTGCCTTCATCTGACATAGCATCCGCTACTACATCGTCACTTGTTGCACAAACAGTGAAGCTCCTATACAAATTCGACGACTTCGACGTCACGGTAGAATTTTTCTTCCGGTTGTCTTCGAAACTGCTGGTCTTCATGTCTACTTCGTCCAGACTATCGCGACTGGTGCCACTTTCCTCGTCACTTTTCGCTCCACAAATAGGTATGTCACGAAGCCAGTCAGGCTCATTATCAAATGACTGGTCCTGACATTTTGTAGAGACTGGCTGCACTGGAAATTCGTTCAGACAATCACCGTTTGTCTGAAGTCCAACAGGAATCACACTCAACGAGGCTGCTGGCCTGAGGCCCGACGTTACCGTATCACTTTTTGTCTTTTTGGCATAATGTTTTTTTATATTATCCGGAAGCCATAGTTCAGAAGTTGACTGAGGACATGGAGACTGTGTGTCGGATTTGTGCCTACAGCCATAGTTCGTATTACAGTTCTGATTGTATTGCTCACTAACTCGGCGCTCAGTTAAGCGACCATGGCATTTCCTGTCACTGGCCACAGACAGACTTTCCTGACTTGACAATACATCTGACTCCAATGCAAAGTTGAACTTGAAAGAAAAGTTTTAAAAAAGAACATATTCATTTGTATTTTTTCTAAAGAATTTATGCAGAAAATTATCTGGATAATAGATAGCTGAAAGCAGGTTTGCATTATTTGAAATAGTTATTAATCCCATTTTATTCGTCGCATAACAAAACGAAACCACTGCCAGGAACACACTTACGTATTACAATCTCTATGGATTACCATCCGAGGGAAACAGAATATGAACTAACGTAGATCTAGCCGCGATGTGTATGTAACGTTTTGAAAAACTGAGATGCGGATTCACCACAGTAGTCTCACATAAATTGAGCTCGATTAGAATGTAAGCTGCACTATGTCTATGCTATCTTAACCGAGATTCTTTCTCAACTTATGTTACCTCTATGTGTTACTCAATTAAGCATCCATTGATTACGCAACTGGTTATCACAACTATTAAGATCAAGATTGTAAGCAAGAAATAAGAAACAATCGCATTAAATTAAGCACAGTAGAAACACACATCTAGAATGCGCCCAATAGAGAAACGCGACGAAAATCTGATAAACCGGTATGAAAACATACTCCATATATATATATATATATATATATATATATAAGTTGAGCTTCGTCGCTTACCCTAGTAGTCTCACATAAATTGTACTCGAATAAAAATTTAGGATGCACAATGTCTAAGTAGTCACGATCCAAAATTGATTATCAGCTTAGGCAATATTAATACTTTATCGAATTGAGAATGCACACACAGCGATAAAAATTACTTATATTAAGTATAAGGGCTTTAAAGAACTACTAATCCCGTTTATTAAAAAAAACTCCTCAGTGTAGTGAAAATACAGACGCGTCTCGACCAACTTTCGTCAATTCGTCATCTTCTGAAGAAGAGACAAAATATGAATAACGAGGATTAATTCGAAATGCACGTATTATGTCTTGTAAAATCAAAAGGCCATCAGCACGTTCGGCTGTCCTACTTAACTTATAGAAAATAGGTTTCTGTGTGCAAATTCGTCTTCCAAGAATGAGTAATGAGACACAAATACCAAACGCAGGCCTGTATAGTTTACACCATTTACTATTAAAGACAAAAACTATTGCAGCAAACGTAATGTTCCTGCTTTTAAGATTAGTATTTGAATTATAAAAGTTAAATTTATCATGTAAAAACACCAAAATACAACGAACAAAGAAACGTCATTCGAACTGTTTTGCCTTCATGTGGGTGAAGATAACCAAACGCGAGCAGAACAGTTACCGCTTTATTTCTATTGTGTCCTCAGCTATTAACGACTTGACAGTTTTAGACATCACATAGTGACCGCCAATATTTCTAACTTTGATTTCCATATATATTCAATGCGGTTTGATTCTCGATAGTCAGTTTGTCGTCGTACTCTGATGATGATCAATGAAGGTCGAAACGCGTCAGTGCGTTGCGGCTGACGGTAGTTTTGTTATGTTTTTCGACGAATGGTTAAATACAATGGGATTGGTATTTACTTCAAGCTCGCAACCTTGATTTAAAGAATTGTTACCACCACCCGCGCAATCAATTATTGTTAAATTGTATTTCCTATATATGCATATGTGGCGAAACCTGCAGACAGATAATGTTCGTGACTGCATAGAAATTGTGCAGCCAACATTTCCAGTCAAGTTCAATGTATGCGACTCATCAGAAGGAACCGACCCTACGTTCTATAACTATTTATATTTAAGGTTAAGAAATGTTTGATATTTGGACGGAACAATCTCCTATTTAAATATGTATGCCAGCATTAACAGGATTAACATCATATAAAGTCTTCGATTATGCCACTTTAAAGCCAATTAACTACAGATAATATGTACCGAGCATGTAAATAGTACCATCACTGTAATTGCCAAATCGGTACACGGTACCAACACTATGGTGATCGAATCAGTACATATTACCAACTTAATAGATTTCAGGATACACAAAATTTCTCCAAAATTGAGAATCACAACTACTTCTGAATACTTGTTCCTCCAGAAAATCCATACACTCTGGCCTTGGTCAATTTTAGTTATCAAATTTCGGGGAAAGCAGGAATTGCATGTGTACGTGAGATTATACCTATCGTTCACGCTGACTTTGGTTTACCTCCGAGTCCTATTTGAGCTATTTTACTAGACGCGCGAAACCTAATACACATTTGCATATGTATTAATTCACCGCAACAAACAGTGCCTAACTATTATATATTCAATTGGATGATGTCATGATTACCGCACAGTATGATAACTAATATCAATCAAGGCCAGAATGTATAGACCTGCTGAAGTAAGAGGAGATCGGAAGTAGTTGTAATTGGCAATTATAGTGAAATTTAACATATTTTTAAATCCACTGTATTTGTGCCATGTACCGATTAGGCAACCATAGTGCTGGTACCCGTTTTATGCTCGCTATATATTATAGATAGTGAGTTGGCTTTGAAGTCGCATTGTCGATATCTTTATATGAAGTTAACTCCACTTCTGCTCGTATACACATTCGTATAGGAGAATGTACCATCCAAATGTTCCTCATTCCTCACCCAAATATAAAGTGGTTAAAGGGCGTAATACCGGCTCCTACTGATGAGTCGCCAGTAAGCACGAACGAATGTGCATGAGATTATACTTTCCGTTCATGCTGCCTTTGGTTTATCCTTCTAGTCACAACGGAACTAATTTGTTACTAGGTTCGCAAAACCTAATACATACTTGTATATATATTAGTTCTTCGCAACAAACAGTATTTAACTGTAATATATCGAATTGAATGATGACATGCTTACCGCGAAATGTGATAACTGATATCGATGAAGGCCAGAGTGTATGGTTTAACTGGAGTAACAGGTGTTCAGAAATTGTTTTAATTCTCAATTTGGGTGAACTTTAGCATAAATTTATATCCATCAGGTTGGTATCATGTACCGACTCGGAAACCATAGTGTTAGTATCCGGTACTCATCGATTTCAAAAAAGGTATCAGTTACTAACACAATAGCCATAGTGTTAGTATCCTTTACAGACTCGGTATACATATTATATAGTGCGAGTTAGCGTTGGAGTCGCATTGTCGATGTCTTTATATAAAATTAACTCCACTTCTGCTAGTATACACATTCGTATAGGAGAATGTACCATCCAATTGTCCCTCATTCCTCACCAAAATATATAGTGATTATAGGGCGTAATGCCAGCACCTACTGAAGAGGCGCCAGTAAGCACGGAACGAACGTGCGCATGAGATTATACCTTTCGGTGGTGCTAAATTTGGTTTATCCTTCTGCTACTGTTTGAACTAATTTGTTACTAGGTGGGAAAAACCTAATACACAATTGCATATATTTGAGCTCTACGGCAATCGGATCTCCTATAAAATACCACATGAGCCCGACGACGGCACCATGACTCGGCGTGTGTTCCCGCCACAAAGGGTTCAACAGCCACAGGATTACATGGACTCCTGGACAGTACCCCGTACTTCCGAATGGCGAAAGAGCTCTCAACAGCCACCGGCAACCATGCAACTTACTGCTGCCTTGCAGACTGCGCTTGGATGTGCAAAGGCTAGAGGTGTGTCCTCGATCAAAAAGCCGAGTGGTGAGGGGACACCACTTGTACCAAATTCCCAAGAAACTCCATGAAATGTCACTGGAGCCGGCTTATCCTCCAAAAGGAGTCAGCCGCAGTAAAGTAAAGTACTGCTACTACTAGCACCACTAATATTTGTACAACTGCAACTACAGCTATTACTTCTACTGTTACTAATGCTATCACTGCTGCTACTACTGATATTGATAGTACTAATGCTATTCTTTAAATCAAGTTTGCGAGCTTGAAGTAAACACCAATCCCATTGTATATAACCAGTCGTCGAACAACATAACAAAACTACCGCCAGCTGCAACGCACTGGCGCGTTTCGACATTCCATGATCATCATCAGAGTACGACGGAAAACTGACTATCGAGGATTAAACCGCATTGAATATATATGGAAATCAAATTTAGATATGCGGCTCTCAAATTCTAGCAGTCTCGCATACATTGAACTTGACTGGAAATGTCGGTTGCACAATTTCTATGCAGTCACAAACATTAACTGTTTGCAGCTTTCGCCACATATAAATGTATTGACAATACAATTTAAAACAATAATTGATTGCGCGGTGGTGGTAACAATTATTTAAATAAAGTTTGCGAGCTTTAAGTAAACACCAATCCCATTGTATTTAACCAGTCGTCGAACAACATAACAAAACTACCGCCAGCCGCAACGCACTGACGCGTTTCGACCTTCCATGATCATCATCAGAGTACGACGGCAAACTGACTATCAAGGATCAAACCGCATTGAATATATATGGAAATCAAATTTAGATATGCGGCTCTCACCTCTAGCAGTCTCGCATACATTGAACTTGACTGGAAATGTCGGCTGCACAATTTCTATGCAGTCACGAACATTAACTGTTTCAAAGCTTTCGCCATATATATATATATATATAAGCATATACAATACTATAACAATAATTGATTGTGCGAAGTGATGGTAACAAATTCCTTTAAAATCAAGTTTGCGAGCTTGAAGTAAACACCAATCCCATTGTATTTAACCAGTCGTCGAACAACATAACAAAACTACCGCCAGTTGGTTAAATACAATGGAATTGGTGTTTACTTCAAGCTCGCAAACTTGATTTAAAGAATTGTTACCACCACCCGCGCAATCAATTATTGTTTAAATAGTACTAATGCTAGTTCTTTTACTACTTATACTACTACTGCTAGTAAAACCAGTTATAATGATACTACTGCTACTTATATTTATAATTTTAATTAAACTGATACTACCACTAATACTAATGTTATTGCACAACATTACGTCGGCATGATATACTAATTATTCATTGCCGCATAGCAATTAAATTCAAAGTCGTGTGTGCTACATATGGGCATTAGGTAGTCTTTTACTAGTAGGAGTTTGAGGCTATATTAGTCTTTTGGCGCATTATTAACCACCAGTTTATAAGAAACTATAGTAGCGCTTTTAACGTCGTCAGTATAGCCTAAGGAGGAATATATGCAAAAAATCCATATGAAAAGATAACCTACAGTTTCCAGTGATAGCAATGAATACTTTTATTAGGAAAGGAATGTTTAAAATATTTAATTGATTTGTTTGCTAATTTTGTATATTTTAAATAGCATAAGTCCACAATGAAGAACAAATACCTGTTTAATTTGATAAACAGTCTGATCATCTCTGAATATTCCGTCATTATTCTCGCCTGGATTGATTAGCAAAGACAAATCACAAAACAATTGACAGATGAATCGCGCAGTATCTCTAAAATATGAAAATGCAGTAAGGAGATAAAATCAATTAACTTAAAATCTTCACGATCATTTAGACGGTAACAAAAGTTCTAATCTTAAGTGATCCCTAGTTTTATTTTTAAGATAACTATCTATAAAAGGGAGATTTCAGATTGTAGCGTCATTCATGAATGATGAATAAATGGCTAGTTAGCTATTTAAAGTGCGGTCTCGGTTTTGCCATATATATTTAATATATTTCAAAAGTAATATATTCTATTTTGTAAACAATACTGTTCCATGTGCAGCGCTGTCCTATTTCATGTTTTTTCTGCAACAGTCAATTGCAGGACAATCGAGAGCACAGATAGGTCGGTAAAATCTTGATTTCTTTAACTTTGAACTAAGTTGCTCAGATAAACTTGATTTAAAACCATTTTCAGACAATCTATTAGTGGACGGTTTGAGAGTTATGGGATCAGTGAGTACCTATCAATCAATACAAAAGACAAGCTGTGCACGTGGAAATGTAACGGAATCAAAATTTTAACGAACTATGAGTACTATGAAGTAGCCCGCAATAAAGTACTGTGGAAACAGCATGAAATATAATCTAATGTTGGATATTTATTTTAACTTCAACACTTTCTGGATAAATATTCGAAACACCGTGCTAATCGTATTCTTATACCTTGTTTGTAAAGGGTATCAACACTTTGGCTATGTTGTCTGTATCCGATGACAACATTATGGTACACAAAATGTACATTATTCAAAAACTATGGTTACCGAGTTTGTACATGGTACCACAATGATGGATTTCAATGTATGCTATAATTCACCAAAATTACGAACTTTAATTATTTCTGAAAACCTGTTACTCCAGCAAATCCGTACACTCTGGCCTTCATCGGTATCATTTATCACATTTCGCGGTAATCATGACATCATTAAATTAAATTTACAATTGTTAGCTACTGTTTGTTGTTGATAAATATTATATAGGAATTAGGTGTTGCGAATCTAGTAACAAATTAGTTTAAATGTGACCAGAAGAATAACGTAAATTCTAGTGCACATTCGTTTCGTGATTACTGGCAACTCACCTGTAGAAGCCGGTATTACACCATTTACGCACTATTTATTTGGATGAGAAATATGGGAAATTTTAACGGTAAAATTAACGAAGATTAGATCGCACCTCATTTCCAGTGGTTGGCAAGAATAATGTTGAATATTTCGAAGGGAAGGGAGGAATCAGCACCCAGTCACTCGATGTGTACTTAAAAAATTGGGATCAATTGGACCTATGCAAAACCCATTGTGCAAGTCTAGTACCCACAAAATAAAACCTTGGATACTCTAAATGTGATGATTCCACTACGCAAATTCATAAAAAAACGTTCAAGAGATATTGGCCCGATTAAACGTTACTCTTCGTAAGTTTATACTTAAAAAACACACATTATTTTTTCTCTCTTCCTGCATAAAAAGATAAATTTAATAGATTATTTATCGAATTTTAGTATAATGACAGGATTTTATTGAATATTTAGTAAATATAAACCAAGCATGGATTCAGATAGCAAATGAAATTCATCCAGATGAGCAATTTCGTCCTTATTGATCGCACATTAATTACTTGTTAAAATCCACATTAAGGAAAGACTGACCAAAGGTACACCTTGGTATACAGCTGAAAATTGCATGTATTGTGCGGTTTAAATGGCGAAGTACATGAGTTGCAAGAATGAAGCTAATGTGTCCCGGTTCAAACCCTAGCCGCAGCAATTCTCGCAATTATGTGATGAGTTCCTAATAAGGATGTAACGTGTCTATCTCGTGAATGGCATTTGCAAATTTTATTCAATACTTTGTTTATACTGATAACAAATATAAAATAAAATCTTGCCGTAATACACTAATTCAATATAATAATATATATATATATATATATATATATATATATATATATATATATATATATATATATCGGAAGGGTACAATGAATATATATATATAACGTTACATGAAATCATTTACATATACGTACACTATTTGTTTCATACCTTCGAAAATACCCATTATACGCAATAAATTATGTTGTACATTAATTGAAAAGTTGATATTTAATGGCTGCACGCATTATAGATATAAATGTGTCGCAGTAGGTTTACACATAACTGAGATATTAAAATATAAACGTACAACAAATAGAATTATTGCAACGTTCGAAAATAATTCGTTAAACTTGGTTTGCAGACTTGAAATAACAGCAGCTCAAAGTACTGACACGCTTCAGCTTATTTGGTAATAATTATATATATATATACATATATATATATATATATATATATATATATATATATATATATACATACTGAAGTTTAATCCTCAACAGTTAGCTTTGCATAATGCTGTAAAGACCTCTAAGATACGGCTAAATGTGTCAGTACGTGTAACTAATGGTAATTGTGCTGATTCAAAGCTGGATTAAAATGCATTTGACGTTTTGCCTTAATTTCGAAAACATGATTTAAATGAATCATTCAGCACCTGCGCACTTGTTGATTGTCTTATTCTGACAAACGAATTTCTATTTGTGAACGCACAATAAGATATTAATTAATTCTGTTGGTAAGCTTGATTAATTGATGACATAGTATCAGAGACCAATAAAAATGGCAAAATTCGAAAAATTATTTTAATGAAAGTGTAAAAGTTTATGTAATGATAAACTGAAAACAAAATATGCATACATTCTATCAAGAAATCAGACATAACATCTTGCTTTTCATTTTAAACAAGAAAATCTTTATTTAATTATAAATGAAAACAGGCAGGCATTAGCGAAGTTATAAGCCAAACACAAATGACTTTAGACTATCCACGAGTCTAAAGGCCGGGTAAAAGCGCGAGGAGTCACTGTGAAGCCTTGACAAAACTTCTGCTTCGAAATGAAGTATAGTGCTTCGCCAGTTACATTCTGCCTTACATCTCCTGAGGCTCTTGAACTAATTTTTTACAACACACTCACATAACTACCAGTTTTTAATTTTTATCTACGATAATAATTTTCTTCCGGTCTAACATTTTAGCACTGAATATAATGCCACCTAGCAGAGGAATAAAGTGGAGCCTAGGAACTACTTCATAATCATGAGGAGGATTATTGTATTTCTAGATTAATGAAAGGTACATTACAATATTTCAAATATGACTGGCTTAGGTCAATCGCACATTCAATCTAAATAATTGTAAACATTGTCACTGGGCCATGCTACAAAGAATATATAAGATCTGGCCAGACGCTCTAAGTTAACCAACTTTTGGCTAAGATTTTGTGGCGAATTACTCGAAGGTAGAAACATCATTCCCAGAAACACCCATTTGACGTTCACAATGCAAGTTTCTCATAGCCAAGCATAAACGATAGGCGCCACATTTCTTCAGCAGAATATCATTATTTGCTAAGGGCCAATCTCGTAATAAGAAAACGTTTATACATGGGCATTATTTTATGAATCATGCAGTTTTACATCCAAAAACAGCCACGGATATCATAATGTTTGATAGAGGGAAATAACTTCCGTTGCTTACAGACCAAGCTTATAGATTGAGCAAGGCATGTGCTAGAATATACCAACCGGTCATCATAACCTGATTTTTATCAACTAAATAAACGTAGTCAAACACTGAGCAATTAATTTCTTTGATTACATATTCAAAAATTGAAAATGGATCTAGGTATCTTGCATCGAGGATTCCAAAAATAAACCAGGCTTCGACAATGGATCCCATTTGTTCATATATTCTCACACAATCTTGTTCATTAGCACACGATCTGAAGCTTGTTTAGTTGAATAGATCCCTATAAACTGCCGACTTTGTGCGGCTCGCTTAAACACATCTACTAAAATCAATGCCAGATTATACTTAAACATTACATGGTATCATCCAGCCCCCGGACAACAGTAAACTCCAATTGATCATGTAGCAATTAGTAATAGATGACGAGATTACATCTAGAAGTTGCGTTCATCTTGGAACACTCATGTCGACTCAGACCATGCGCTTATCCGTTGTAGATTTGCAGACAAGTTTTCCGAAATAAAAAAAGGGAATAAACCTAAAATAGATGTAGGCAAATTTGGCTAGCGTCAGATTGGTGTAAGAAACAAGGTGGGCAGTTTTGTAGAACCCATCATCATGTTTGGTACAAAAAAGATTGTTGTTACACACACAAGAGGAACTGTATCGGAGGACAATCATATTTAGGCAGACGCAGTAGAAGATTGAATTCACGCACTCTGGAGGGCATACCCAACTGGTGGGTGCAGAAAAATTCGTTAAACACAGAACGAGAACTGTATCTGAGAGCAATCATATCTAGGCAGATGCAGTTGATGATTGAATTCACGCTCTTTGGAGAATATACTGACCAGGCGAGTGCAAAAAGATAGGTGTGTTTTACACAACCTGAATTGTACCTGAGGGCAATCATATTTAAGCAGATGTATTAGGAGAGTTCATGCTTGTTTGAGAACATACCAAAATGGTGTGTGCAAAATAAGATCTGTGATTAACGAAAATCTACAGCTAAACAACTCCTGCCTATTGAAAAATTCGACATGCCAACGGAACCTTTTTACAGTTTTAATTAAGGCAAGGTGTGTGTGTGCATCTGTTTCTATTTAGAAGCTATTGCAATAAATAGACGTCAACACTAAGCAGGCTTCTTTTAGTACCTCAGATCCTGCGTTGTGGATACTAGAGGTATCAGCTTTACCACGACAAAAAAGACAACTTCCTTACATTTCGACGCTACAACTATCTCGGTAGCGGAATTAGGCCATATTTAACCCTCATACACTGCGTGGTTGACAGTAGTCATTGAAAAACATAAGAGCTTGACTAATGTCTCCTCTTATTTTCGAAGCAGCTGCCGTCTGTTACAGGGTTTGTGCTTTAGTAGAGATAGAAAACAAATGCGTTGGTTTAGCCATCGATAAACAAACCGAGAATTGTCTAATTTTTACTTTCGTAGCACTTCAAATTCTGTTTATGACGCTATCAGCAGTAGTTCACATTAGTCCAGATTTATTTTTATACCACCGAAATCACCAAAAGGTCCAAACGGTGCTTAAACGAACTCCTCCGGCCACATCAAAATAATTCTTCTATGATGATAAGCCAAATCTGATAACTTTTAAAGGAATTTGTCCATTTTATTAGCAAAATGGCTGAGAGTAGGCACGTGCACGTTGATGCCTGTGAAGAAGTTCACTATGCAAAACCTGGAATATGCCACCAAGAAATTTTAGTGCACCATTGCAGACCTTTTATACAATACAGGATAATAAAAGAACTAAAAAATAGTTGGCTGGATCAGTTCCGAATGATTTCGGGAGAAGAATCATTTTTTATCGCAAGCAAAAACTGACTGAGACACACAGTTGTGTATTAAAAGCCATTCTGCTCACGTAGAGACAAGGCATGTGAATAACATGTTTAAAAAACCAACCAGTCGTACAAGACATTATCTCGCGAGACAAGTGTTCTTGCATTCCATTAGCCAATAAATGAAAAATTCATATATTAACTGAGATATTTGTTAAAGACATTATGAAGGCTTTTAACAATCAAGATGATATACCAAAGAAAGTTAAGACTGAATCTACAATCTAATTTAAGCAAACGTTTGTGCTTAATATATAAAAGTTAGATACTGCTTGTGGTGAAGAACTAATATATATGCAATTGTGTATTAGGTGTTGTGCCTCTAGTAATAAATTAGCTCTAATACGACAATAAGGATAAACAAATGACAGCATGGACGGAAAATACCATTTATCAGACTGGGTATATATTATATATATTGAGTTGGCTTCGAAGTCGCATTGTCGCAGAACTTATACGAAATTAGCTTCACTGCTGCAGGTTTACACATTCGTACAGGAGTTTGTACCGCCCTATTTTACCAACACATTCCTCGCCAAAATATATAGTGGATAAAGGGCGTAATACTGGCTCCTACTGATGAATCGCCAGTAAACACTAAACGAATGTGCACGAGATTATACTTTCCGTTCATTTTGTCTTTGGTTTACCTTTCTGGTCATATTTGAACTAATTTGTTTCTAGATGTGCAATACCTAATGCAAAAATCGTGTTTAATGGCTTATGATCAGTAAGAGGCAGCGAAAAGTTTATGCCCAATTACCAAAGTAGAACAAATTCCATTCAGCTTACCTTGCAGATCTTAAATCGCTATTTTGAGCACACAAACGATCCAAAATCTGAACACCAGACAGTCTGAGTGCCCGTTTGTGTAGCGGAATTGTTTTACTCTCCGGCGATTCCGTAAGGAATTCCACACCATCTCTCTTATAATTTTCTCGAAATAAAAAAGGTTGAGGTTCAGTATTTGAAATCCATGGCACGCCAAATTTGCTAATGAGAGAAGCTTTTAGAGAACGCGAAGCATCAATACCTTGCTTATCGTTAACAGAAATAATAAATCTAAGCCAATGGCCGACTATAGTTTCCGCGTTTACATGTGAACCACAGTAGTGATTGCGGTATTTTTGTTTCAGAACATGCGACGCATCTGTCAAAAGATTGGCTAATTCGCGATTAAGATTGTTTTCTTCATAATCTGGCCGGAAATGAGAATTAGTGACCACAGACCTCGAATAAAAAGATCCATTTGAGAAATCACGTCTAGAATTCCATGTAGCATAGCCACTAATGCCAGCATTCGCAGAAATTTCGCTTTCTCCGATAGTAATGCTTGTTTTCTTATTTCTCATTTTTGTAGCATCCATTTGCGAATTCTCGACTGCAGGAATAATTTCTGATGAACTAGTCAAAACATGGCCAGAAAATTCGTGCACGTTATCGTTTATTAGCGTAGAATCCATATCACCCATTTGGCATTGCAAATTCACTACTCCTACAGGCAATACGTTACCATCGCTGAAACGCCCCAAATGTGCATCAGAATCGGGAGACTGGCGTCGGTGAAAGTTATACTTCATTGAGTCAATTTCTTCACCTGTCGTGTTCAGATAACTAGATGAGCCAGACAGCGACAATTCTGAATCCGCTAGTCTGCTTAAGCCTACAGCATTTGTTGCGCATTTTGGCATTTTCTGTGGAGTGCTCTGCATAGTCTTTTGGTTCGCATGTGAAGACGAGACGTTCTCAATGACATTCGTAGAAAGCATTGCAGAAGCGCAATGATTACAGGCACGCTGAACATTCGATAAGCCAATAATTTGCCCAGGTATCACCTGTTATGCATGAATTCAAATTGAATTGAACAAGAAAAGCAGAGGACAACGCATTAATCCTAATTTTGGCTGAAACAAAAGTTAGATATGATGCAAAATGACAGTGTCCGAAATGCTCAATTAACTTCATATGTTAAATTCAAGTATAATTAATACATAGATAAAAATAAGAGTTGAATAATGAAAGACAAATTTATCTTGGTTCAATGATTTAGATAATGTCAACCAATTAAAAGCATTGGTCAATGAAACAGAATGAGTGATTTCTGGCTTTGAGCGCCACTCGAACATCTTCACGAGTTTAGCTAATTTCAACTCCAACATAGAGGTGGCCCGTAGCCATCGAAATTCCGACCTCACGACCTACGGGCACAATCTATTCAGTTCTGGAATGGTAGCATGAATCGTGCCGGGTCTTAAGGGACACAGCCGTCATCTCATTTCCTGTGCACCTCGAGTTTGGTATAACTGCGCAGTAAATTTTAATTTTTAAATGTGTTTGACGGAATGAGAGCAAGCGTGTAAGACACGAAGGGCAAGTTTCGGCTGCTGAGGGAACCATTGACCACTGACATCTGGGCATATAGTGCTCATCAGCCTTGGTTGCCAGAATATCTAAGAGACGGAAAACTCCGAAAACAAGCCATTCTCATCAGGAATGGGCGACATAGTGTTCTTTTACAGTCCACATATAACCATGAACGACTTATGGTTATATGGCAGTGAAACATTAGTCACTTTGGCGTTCGTATGGCTCTGCTTAATAATTAATGAATGCCAACCTAGAGAAAGTCTGTAGGGGCATTTTAGATGTAGCCAAATGAAACTTGATCAGAAACAGTTTTGACAACAGCACCAGGCTCTCCGATTTGTCGATAAGACACGATACCGCTGTGCGCGTAGTAAGAGTTTAAGCTGATGAAAATGAAATAGAAAATAGCTGCGACAACGACACCAGACTTTCTAATTATGTAATATGGCATAACCCGGTTGTGCGGAAATAGACGGCTAAAGGGACCACCAAGAAGTGGTTGTCGCGATTACAGAGAAGAAATCAGTTCAAACAGAGCAACAAGTGCAACTATTTTCTGCCGAATTTTACACTTTCGAGCTTACGAATTACGCCTTTGGCAGTAGCCGCAGCAGTAGCAGCTCACAATTAATCATTCGGTGGACTACGCCCTACTTCCAACTGAAAGACATAGCATTTGCTTTGTAGCGTGTTTTGAAGACATGTGACGTAGTGTGGACCCATAAAGGAAACCGATAAAGGTATCCGAACTATTTTCATATAGAGTTGATCGGAAATTGACCAATGTTAGCCACATCACAGATGTCATTGTCTTCAGCTCAGTTAATTATGCTGTCGATAGTCAATTTTGTGCTCAACGCGACAATCTTTTTAGTAAAGATCGGTGACAACAGCCGGCTTGGCGACCACGAATAAACTAACGATACTGTTTTACTGCTGGAAGGACATTTATTATTGCGCTAAAATAACCATCTAAAACATTTTGCAACTAAAGAACTTGAAAACGATCGTTATGGCCAATATCAAAACGAAGTCTAAGATCGAGCTGAACGGCGCCTGCTGCTCGGTATCCTTGGTGATAACGGAGGGATCGACTCTTGCCGATATTTCCTGGCAAGCGTCAAAAACCAATCTGACGTCTTCTGTTTGTTATATTAAGCACAAATTTGAAGGTCTGCGGTCCATTATAATATTGATCTTCCATTATTCCACTAAAGCATGTGAGATAAACGAATAAAGCTGTCATTGCCCAGACAGCTGTGCAAATAAATTTATACGCCCGAGTCGGTTTAAATTACTGTCAGCTGATCGTTATAAGATATAGATCTGAAGGAAAACTTAACAGACGAGGGACTCTAACCGGCCTCTAATTGGCACAATATGACCGTCGAATCTAGCTAGAAAACACAAATAACATCACAGAAAGCACTAACTAGAAAAGCTAATCAGTCATTAAGCTTGCTGGACTACCGATGGAAGTTGGAAAGAAAGTAGAAGCAGCATAGATCAGCAATCTTCTGGTTGCATACTATTAATCACGATATCAATGGCTTGATCGCGCCGCAGCATTCCTTAAATAGTTGATATATTATATATATATATATATATATATATGTATATGATATATATATATTATTATATAATATATATATATATATATATACATATATATAAAACTAATAGGGGAAATCTGTGGTAATCTAGCAGTAAACAAGGTCCAGTCGAGAGCCCTAGGTAATTCTGCCTTACTGGCATGTACTCTTTTTGAACCTTTCGAAAAGAAGACCTAAAATCTCAGTTAATATATGTATATGTGTGTGTATGCATAAAAAATCGAATTCGGACGCAATACTTTAAAGCGATGGCACTAACCTTTGGGAGAAGGGACGTGGTGTGGAGCAGTATCTGAGGAGTGAGGGATGTGGTGGTGTTTACTTCAAGCTCGCAAACTTGATTTAGCGAATTGTTACCACCACTCGCACAATCAATTTTTATTTAAATCATGATCTCATAAAAGCATAATATTGAAAATAAATAATTGCCCTATAAAGGCGGGTGTCAGGGCTTTACAAATTGGGTGTATGTAAATACAATAAAAGAAAGTGTGTTCTATACTCTATTGCGGACCTGGCTTTTACGATACAGTTGCTAAGCAAGGACCAAACCGTTGGCTAGGAAATGCAATTCTAACACAAGACAACTAAAGTGGGTGCATTTAATTAATACCAATAAGCTTACCTGACTACTGCAACTTTGGCAAAATATTCGACCACATACACGACAATGGTGTCTCCGTCGTAGGGTGTTAAATCGAGCACCGCACTCGAAGCAGGCTAAGCACTGCTCATCTGGCATCCAATAGCGTTTCTTCGGACTAACGCCACTTTTAATGTGTCCTTCAAAAGCATTTGACGTTTTGTTGACAATGGATGCAGCGAAACTAGTCGACGATGAAAGTTTTGTTGGCGTGCTGGTGGTTACGAGACCTTCGTTCTATATTTGCAAAAAACAATCGGAATAATATTTATAATTTATTTTTGTTCTGTAGAATACATTAAAAGTAGCAATCAGAAATAAATGGCCCCTGCTAAAATCTATCTAGCGACAACAAATGCGAATGAAATACAAAATAGAATGAAGACGATACAGATCAGTATGACAAATAGAATTATATTATGTGCGGAAAATTGATTAGACTCTCTTCCGTTTAGAGATTAAACTTGTTTATTTCGCACCTTGGATTTTAATAAATTTTCCCTATCTATCCTAATGTATTCATATGATATTTTTTCCAAAATTAATGGAAAACACCAGAATTGAGCTTGAAGTATTGGCGCCACTGTTCAAAAAGAGTTTGAGCTTATTATTTCATTTATTGTTGGCACTTCACGAGCAACGTGAGCCAGCTTCTTGCCTATGGTCACAGACATTTTCGATGCCGACAAAAGGCGGACTCCAGCCAGTCGTATTGTCCAGAATATCATGAAATTCGTTGGTACAGAATTTATACAGGTATTTATCTCTTCAAGACAAATTATAACACTCCATTCATTCCTGTAAATGACTGCTGCAAGTTACTAGCCTAAAGTAAATTTAAGAAGGAAAACGTAAACCCCACCTTCTGGGTTTTATATATATATATATATATATATATATATATATATAAACATATATATATATGGATGTAGGTATGGACGTATGCGTATATGTATGTCTGCATGCATGAATGCATGTATGCATTAGTGTATATATGTATATATGGTTGAATGCATGTATGTATGTTTTATGCATACATGTATGTATTTATGTATATATGCTTGTATGTATGTATGAGGAGCATAGTACATAACATTTATTTGATAGATTTTAAATATCCTACAAGGCATCTACGTCTAATAGATATTAAATGATCTACCCTTTATGTTGATGATAATATTTAAATATCCAAGATTACAATTTTATAGCACATCATACTTTGGCTTGAAGCAATTCTTTGCCGACAAATGAACGCTTTCGAATGCCTGTCGAAAAGGCTACTAGCGGTATTAGTGCATAGAAATAAATAATTTGAGCATTAAATTGTATTTCAAAGATAATGTCATGCATCTCCATGGCGTTAATAATGCAGTTAAAACGGAGACCTCATGTTGAGCCCTAGACAAAGATAATATATATGGCAAAGTAACGTCGAGAATTATTAGAACGACGGATTGTGCATGACACGCACGCGTGGTCTGTCGTGCGTACGCGATAGATTTCATAAATTCGACTATCGAATTTAAATAAAACAGCAATTGACGTTTGAGAAATTAGGTTAGTTTTTGAACGCACAGGCGTTGTCAATCAGAAAACGAAAATACGCTATCCAGTACAGAATAGTTGAAAGGTGCTTTAAGCAACCAAGCCAAATAGGACATACCTCTTGAATTGGTATTTCGAAGATCAACAAGTGCTGCTGGCTGTCAGTATCTTTCTCTATTAAATTCCATATTAAGTGTAACTGACAGCATAAATCTTTTCGATATAAACTAGGTATAGCTTAAGATATAACATCCAACCTATCTAGCATACATCCATCGTTCTTACTATGCACTCCAAAATTGTAATCAGAATTTCCACGGTCGAAGTGTTTCACTTAGAAGCATCTGGTTTAGAGTCATGCAATTTATCACCTTTGCTCGAGAAGTCGTGCAATGTATGCAAACTTTAATCTTACACCACTGTGTTTTTGTCATTAATTCCACACACAATACGTACCTATATTTCGGCAACCACAGATACCAAATATTTATATATATATATATATATATATATATAGCATATATATATATATATATATATATATATATATATATATATCTTAAAAGTTTACATATATGAAACACGTCAATATCGACTTTAGTCTTTTTTGAATTAAGCATCTACAGAAGTGTCATTATGCTGCCGGTGATGTTAATACAGGGCAGAATTTAGATTAAATTAAACCGAATTATAAATATCGAAAACAAATTTAAAATATGTGTATGTATTTATGTGCAATCATTATATTTTGTAGGTTAGTCAGAATTGAAGTTGAAAAAATATTCGCACATTGATTTATTAGTAAAACGTTGTTATACCTGAAAAGTTAAATAATCAAGACACCTATAATTATAAATTAATCGATATTTAAAATACCAGACAACGATACTTTAATAATAATTTACACAAAAAGGCTGATAAATAAAACTATATATATATATATATATATATATATATATATATATATATATATATATATATATATATATATATATATATATATATATATATATATGTCGGAAATTAAAAAGCTTGTCAACACTAACAGAACATATCACATGCACACAAAACGAAACAATACGGAATGAAATAAACAAATAGCCTAATTAAATTTCAGAAAAAATCAAGTTCGCTTTCAACATTTCTTTAAATACAGTAAGCGAGCTTAAAATAGCCGACCTGAAGGTACGAAAAAAATCAAATTCTATTTATAAATAAGCTAACAAACGTGAAAGAATGTCAGAATGGCATGCAAATTCAGCTTACAATATCCAGCTGTATTTCACACGAACAACCAAGTTGAATGTGAGAACAAAATTTTGGCACTTTTGCAAAATCATATATATAAACAATACAACACAGTAAGTGGAGATCTGGACCTCATGAACATTGGGATCCAAAAAATCCATTGCCAATAGAGCATAACTATCGAGGCAACTTCACTGAACGTCGATTTCCGCTAGACTCCCACATATTCCAGGTTATATAATCGTCTCCTCGATAGTGAGAATATGGTGCGCCATGATCAAGTGACCGATAGCGCGAATAATAGCATCCGGCCAAGAGATGGCTGGCCCAGCATTCTGCAGTTGAGGCGAACCACCGAAGTTGTGTCGAAGGCCTGGCGAGCAGGATGTTAAAATGACCGTCTTAAACAGTGTCCCAACCAACGCAATCAACATTCCGTAGTGATAGAACTTACTTTACTTTACTTTACTGCGGCTGACTCCTTTTGGAGGATAAGCCGGCTCCATTGATTTCATGGAGTTTCTTGGGAATTTGGTACAAGTGGTGTCCGCCATAGCTCAGTTGGTTAGAGCACTGGTCTAGCCGGCGTTATGGGTCGCAGTTCGAGTCTCGCTGGTAGTAGATTGTAGTGATAGAACGTAATAAACGGTCATATAGGACAGATTAGCTCGTAAATTTTGCTCTTCAAGAAGGCTTCCAAACGCTGTACTGTCAGATAAAATCGGAAATAGGCATCGACTAAAAAGCTGTCTAGGAGCTGGCAGCTATAGTGTGACATATTTTCATCATCAACATGCACAACCAAAGAACAGCCAATAGTAACTAATGTTTCACCGACATAAAACCATAAGAAGATCAATGAAAATCTAGAAAAGTTTTATAAATACCGACAAAAATAATATTTTAGTCACACAGAATAATAGTGAGATTTACGAGAGAGAGAGAGAGAGTACCTAGTTACTATGAGTATATTTATACAGATAACACACAGAAGTGAGGCAAACTGAAATTCTACACAACACCATTACGGCTAAGTCGGCTTTAAGGCAAGGCAATATCAGCAACACAACTTCCTGACGGATCTAACTGTATCAAGCCATAAACAAAACCAAACTTCAGCTACCTATGTCATACTAAGAAAAGAAAGTAACGAAGATGATTCTACCAGAAATCTGCATCAAGATCGCCACTGAATTCGATTCGATGCCATATCGCAGTCTCTAACCAAGAGCTATGATGCAAGAGAAGAACCCATTCATTGAAGTCGAGCGGGCCCAATGATACTCAATTTGAATGTAAGTGACTTGTCAAAATCTGCCCACTTTGTTTATTACGCCAATCTGGCGTTGAATACGAGAAAAGAGAGCTCTACTGAGCAATAGAATTTAGGGCATATGCAAAACGTGACCGAGCTAACGAAGTTGATGGATCCTTAATTGTTTTTATAACACGGAGCACTTGTTGGCACATCCAAAAATACGTCTACGGATGCCAACGTTGGTCTTTCGTTTTTGGTAACCAAAATGTGCTATACTTCTTAAATAACGATGATCGAATGCCTGTAAGCGACAAAATTCACCAACTCTAAGAGGCCAAGTTTCACTAGCGTATAGTAAGACTGCGCGTACAGATGCATTGTAAACAAGAGTTTAAGGCAATGTGAAATATTCGCGTTTCTAAATAAGGTTCGAGACAGCTACTCTATCTTCGCGATTCGTATTCTCACATCAGACATAATGCCTAAGTTATCGATAGAGCTCCCAAGATATGTAAACCTGTCGACTATGTTTAGACCTTCATTCTGCAGGCGCAACGTTCGAGTGAGTGGTGGGGAATCCTGTAACAGTATCTTACATTTAGAGGGTGCGAATTTCATACCGAGAGACGGAACAACGTCTGCTAATCTATCCAAGATGACTTGGGCGGCATCTCCATTGTCGAATAATGGTACATCGGCTGCATAGTCAAGATCGACTTAATTACCACCCGAGGTAACTTCAACACCTGCATCCCGAATGTGTGGAAGAGTGTTGTTCATAATAGCATCGATTACAAAACTAAACAAAAAGGGGGAAAGTGGACAAACTTGACGAACACCACTGCTGGTTAGACAGTCATACGTTAATTCGATGTAAACCTAAACGCAACTAGAAGCGCTTGAATAAAGAGCGCGTACAATATTTACAAATTTAGTGGCACACAACTTTTAGACAGAATATTGAAAAGAACATTAGGATTCACAGAGTTAAATTCACCATTGATGTCTAGACAAACAGCTATTGTGGGACAGCGATATACCAGTCTCTGTGCACGAACTTACGGTAAATATAGTATCTATACAACCTCGACCTGAACGGAATCCGGCATGTTCTTCTAGTGTAATTCAAGTTAAGTGCTAAGAAGACGTAGGATAATCGAAGCAAATAACCTAGACACGACTAGAGTCAAGCGCTTACCATGATGGCAATCACACGAATTACAATTGATTTTTTCGAAGATGGGAAAGACGGTCGATTCATTCCAATCGAGTTGTACGATCTCCTTATTCCACATTGCATGAAAATGGTTAGTCGAATCTCCAGAAGTTATACCGCCACCATTCCTAAATAATATCGGAAACAAATCATCCGGCCTTCGGCTTTACAACGTTCAAAAAATACGATTGCATCCTGTATTTCTAACTAGACTAGAATTCCACACTGTTGATACAAGCATGCTTTCGGTAATCGGAACTGACACAAGTGCACAAGAAGATTGATTTTGAAGAGCTCGGCCCACCTATCAGGATGGCTATTTTTATCGGTTAGTAGACCTTTGTTATTATCATTTAAAGGTTCGCAAACTTTTATTTTTATAGGAACTGTTGTGCGAATAAGTTTGAACAAACAGTGACAATTACCTGGTACGAACGCTTCTTCTATCTCATCAGCCATTCTGGTCCAAAAGGATTCGAGATCGACTGTTAGACTGTGCTTAATTTGGCGTTTTACATTATGACGAGTATTATTATGAGCACAACCAGGCGGCATTTGGCGTCTTATTTCGAGTATTGCAATAGATTTTGCAGAGAACCAATGATTTGTCTACGGGCGCCTGCAATACTACATACAGTAGTACCTTCATTTGAGCATAGTTGAGCTTATCTTGATCCAAAATAAATCCGAATGTTCGCCCTTAAGACCGGTTAGCTTTGACTTTAGAATATCTTCATATTTTTGTTGAAAGGACGGTTGTTCAAGTTTGCTTATATCTATTTGAGTTTTAATCTTTTTTATTTTGCCGGAAAATTTTTGTGGAAATCTACAACGGTTAAATGCGTGGTCCGAATCGACAAGTGTTTCAAAAAGAACGACAATCCAAGATGTAGCAACGCCATCTATAACTAATTGCTACATGATCTATTAGTCCAGCGTTGCTCTGGAGCTAGAGGAGGCCAGGTGTCGCAACGTATTACACTACGTCGAAGGTTTGTGCGACTTAAATATAATCTGTGTTAAAATCTAATCAAGGCTTAACGATTGATTTTCTACTTAAACTATTTTTTTTTAATTAATAACTCGATATTAGGCCCAGTGATATGATGAACACCAACCATTTTCATAGTGTCTAAAAGAGGAAAGAGAGGAAAGGAGACAGAATCGGGGATGAAGATGTATTCGGAGGTTTCCTTCACTTAGATGCCAGTGGCATCTTTTAAATATCCTCAGCATAATTTGGGAACGGCTGTATTCTTGACTGGAAAACCTTGGACTTGATGCTTAGTTAAATAGACAGGCACTTTCAAAAGTGGTTGGTCCGAATTTCCATAAGCAGCAGTTGCAATGATAGTACTTCCGCAAAACTCAGCAGAAGCCTATTTCTTCTGTATCACCAAAGGGCTAATGTGGACGAAATTCTTAAAGATTTGCAGAAGTGTGTCATTTAGCAAGATTTGCGGCTCTGGTAAAAAAATCGCTTTTAACGACAGTCTTATGCGTTAAGTGTATTCTGAATCAACAAGACAGCCAGCATTACTGATTTATACTACAGTGACTGCTGCCGTGACCTCAGCAAAGACTACATATATAACAACACACCCTTGCCGAATACCAGAGCCAGTCGCATAAGGTACACAGTGGAAAACTAATAAATAAGCAAGTTCATACTAGGTATTGCGTGCCTAGTAATAAATTAGCTCAAATACGGCCAAAAGGATAAGCCAAAGTCAGCATGAATGAAAATTATACACATACGTTTCGCGCTTACTGGCGACTCATCAGTAGGAATCGGTACTACACCCTGTACCCGTTTTATGTTTAATCAATTAATGCGGGAAAGTTTGACGGTTCGTGTGTGTATTCAAGCAGTAATAGTGTTATCTTCGTATAAAGTCTTCGACAATGCGGCTTCAAAGTTAACTCGCTATATATAATAAAAATAGAGCCTAGAAAATACCAAAACTATAGTTGCCGAGTCGGTACATGGTAGCAATACAATGGACCTCATGATAGTATTGGTACAATGTGCCGACTCGGCAATTTTGAAAACCAGTGTTAGTGCACATAACAGGCTCGATATATAAAGTGAGATGGCTTTGAAGTTCCATTGGCGAAGGTTTTAAATGTAACTAACTTCATTAATGATTGAACACACATTCGTATAGGATACTGTACCGTCCAACTGGCCCTTACTAGTTCTAATACATGCCGATGAATCATTATGAAATCATTCGAGCAATCGAACAATTTTGGCGGGGCCAGCATTCTTCAGCACGACACGACATTAACTTTACGCGAGACGGAATTGAAAACAGTTGAGCTGTCTAAAAAGGAACAAATTTATGCCGCTGATATCGGGGTCGAAAGTCAAGAGTGTGGAGGAGTGCATGAATTTCGTTTACGCATCCCATTCCCGGTCGAAACCAAACGTGTGTTTGCCTAATTCACCTCGCTCGCTCTTTGCGAATCTTTCGGAAGATGAGTGCAGTGGCTATCGTTGACACCGTACAAGGCAAACTGATACCACAGTAATTATTTACTTAAATCAGGGTTAGAGATCTTGATATAAAAATTAATCCCATTATATATAGGAACATTGTTCAGTGTTAACCAAGTATTGTATAATGTATAGGCCGTTTATTCAGTAGACCGGTTTCAAATTTATTGTGAACACTTCATTTACTGTCAAGAATTTTCCGCGAACAGGCCTCGAACCTTGGTACGACTGTTTCAGAGTTTACGACTAACCACTGAGCCACCCTGTCACACGCTAGACACAATTTAAAGTTTTGAACTAGCTTACGTATCTTAGTTGGTCATTCCTCGTGGTGAAGCCAACATGGCATCACTTTAGACCTAAAATTCCAATTAACCAGCCCAAATTCGTCATTATAGATCAGACAACACGCTACATTGGGAAGTGATAGTGAATCGAGCATTTATATAATGATACAACAGTAGATGTTAGGCATGCTAAGGTTAATTTTTTATGAAAAGGTGCCATAACAGCTGCCTTCCACACATTTGGGACTGATTACTTTATACAGATTTTGGTAATTAGATTTTGCAAATCATTCTCGACCTCTAGTTCGCCGATCTTGAAACATTCAGATGGAAAGCTATACATACCTGCACACACTGTCAATATGCAGTAAGCATTGCATTAGACTGTCAATGACATTCATTAACTAGACGGGGTTCATGCTTATTGCGCATCCATCATGTACCTGTCAGAACTGCAGCGATCAGGGCTCGAATCGAAGCACATTTACATCATCTTGCAACTTATCTACTGCGCGGTAGGCCAGTGCCAAATAAAGAAGAAACCAATTTAATTGATGAACTGCATTCTATATCTTATGCAATGCTTGGCTTGAACTGACATTACATATATATATATATAATCAAGAGGTCGGAACGAAAAAGAAAAATTTATTTACTTAACGCCGTTTGCAAATAAAAAATCCAAAATGATTAAGCACATCGAGTAGTTCTACCAATCAGGACGCACCACAGTCCAAACTTTCAAAATGTTAATGCAATTACCTCAGCCTTGAAAGATTATAATTAACAAATACACAAGCAAAGAATTGTGAATTGTCAGTACAATTTAGTGATATGAATGGTGCGATCACAACAATGGCTTCCCCTGGTGTGACATCACCTTTTAATAGCGTTCCATTTGAAAAAAACTGCATTGATCGCGTGCGAGCAGCTGAGAAAGAAGTGGTCAAACTTCCCTATTGACACATATGACCTAAAAGAACTTATTCTCATGTCTACACGCAATGTACAATTTTACTTTTTCGAGCAATATTTCCGCAAACGAATAAAATCACAAAGTTCGTCTGGATCAGGAGCAAAATCAGAATCAATACAGATAAGGACAGTACTTTCAATAGTATCATCATTACCTTTGCAGGAATGTGCCTCCGAACGACAAAAAATAATGCGTTATTATATGCTGCTAATGGTGCGGCTTCAAATGCGAAAGGCCACACAGGTCAAGTTTATCGGAAAGAAAGCAGTATAAGTTAAAAGCAGACAGAAAATTAGCATAAAAATAATTTATTAGACAAAAGGAGAGTTGTCTTCATCGGCGTATGTACATCAATCAAGGAATATAAACTTACTATTGTCAACAGATGAAGTGTCTAATAAACAGAAGTTTAAGCGAAATCAATGTATCACTGCAAGTAACTGCACCAGATCAATGCGAATACCTCAGAATAACTACCACAAAACAGTATTTTCACACGCATACACACACAAGCAAACAAGTTGCCCATGAACACGCTACAACTGCAATATATTAATATTTTAAAATGACTCTTTTTATATATTTAAAACACTTCAAGGAAACCATCATTGTCACACAATTCAATGGAAGTCACAAACGACTAAATATCATTAATTAAACCGTGTTGAAAACAATGTAGATTATCACGTGATTCAACAGATCACATAAAAAAGCCTCAAATAAAAAATATTTTTCTTTTTTGTTCCAACGTTTCTGGGATAATCATATATATCATCAGGAAGAATGAACAAAGTGGATAATGGCCATTTATTTCGAGACTACTACAATGCACTTTAATATCGTCTATTTCATATTATATCTTATATATATATATATATATATATATATATATATATATATATATATATATATATATATATATATATATATTCTTATAATTAGGAAAACACAAATAACAAAGTGGATAAAGGCCATTTATTTCGTGAATACTAACATCTCTTATACAATCATACATATTTATACATTTTGGGTTTTCAATTGATTATGCTAGTGGTAACAAATTTGACTCGTTTTAACTGCTGTTTCTTGTTTTGGCTAGTTGGTAAGTGTGTATGCGTTTGTGTTTTTGTGTATGCGTGTTTGCATGTAAAGGTCATTCTCGCAGTATTGCAAAGTGATGTCTGAGATCTGGTCATTATTGTTTTGATAGCTTTGTGTTTTCCTAATTATAAGAATACTGTGCTAAGTTAAAGGCATGGACATTATAAAGAATATATATATATATATATATATATATATATATATACCTCAAGTATATCTATATATATATATATATATATATATATAATTCTTAGGGTAAGAAAACATTTAAAATGCAAGAGCATGTCCATTGCCAGTTTATTTTGAGAATACCTATCTACAAATGAAAGTATTAGAGCTATATCCATTCTGGATTTTCATTTTATTATATGAATGATAATTAACATGATTTTCAGTTTTTTTACAACTCTAGTTAGTGATTTATCAATTGTTGATTTGTGTATGCGTCTGGGTATGTATGAGAGTTTTTCTGATTACGTTTAGTAGTCATTTTATAGTATTATAAAATGATTTCTAATTTTATTATTCTTGAATATTTACCAGCCCATCGATTTATTATTATTGCATGTACGTAAGGTTTTTCTTTTTAATTACTGTTCATGAGTTTTAATTTGTCTGGTAACAGAGCAAGCTGTTCAGATCGCTCAAATCGTTTAACAATGTCTGTCACATTTAATAATGATATAGATGCAGAGCTGGTTTCCCTTTATGTTGTTATTAATCAGAGCGAATATTTTTCGAAAATGGTCCAACGAGTGGTCGGACTCGCTTGGATACAAGAAAATGTTTGGTGGTTTGTGTGATTCGTGATCAGTTGAGTAAATTAGCATGTTGGTGGAAATCGTGTACATTTAGACAGATTCATCATCATCATCATCATCATCATCATCATCATCATCATCATCATCATCATCATCATCATCATCATCATGTCCAGCCGTACAAAAGCCAAATTTGACTAATGTCTCACTGCCATATATCCATAAGAAGCGAGAGAAAAATATAAATAACGAAAAAAATATTAATTTATACACAAATTATTACTTAGAATTACGATGAGGAGAGAATATCTAGTTACTTTAATTATATTTAACAAGATAACTCACAGAAGTGAGGCAGACTAGAACTCTACACAACAACATTATGGCCAAGTCAGCATTAGGGCAAGACAAGAACAATACAATTTAAAATGATTCAGCCGAGTGCTTGTTATTCAACACACAGGCTTTAATAAGTGTATGATAATTTTTCGGAATTTGCTTAGTGCAGAAATAAGATATTTATTAAGTTGGCTGTGAGCTTCGTTTAAAATATTTTTCCAAAAGGTAGTATTTCCTTTTTAAATAATTTTTTTCGGCGAATGCTGTTCGATTCTGTTGATTAATTGCCTTTTCCTACGTCCAATATGTATATGCTACCACGCATACATAAAAATTTGTAGACCATGAACGATGTGGATGGAGTTGGCAACTGATTCTTTGCGCCAAATCTCATGATTCTCTGCGTGCTGAAAATGACGTTAGCTTTGCACATTAGAAAAATCCTTTGTGTTTCTATTTAACCATCATGCAATTATTGAGGCTTGTACGCCGCCTCTCCATGGTAAGTTGAGAAAACGATTTTCATCGGTATACTAAGTAGTGCAAATCGGACGTGATTTGATGTTGTAATTTATATATCGCTCTTGATTACATCAGGTAGCCTAGCTCCACGTTGAACTTGTGTTCAGTGCAGACAAACCTGCCTCGGCTTTCTAGGCTGTCAATAACTTTTCTTTTGCAACATTATGGCACACTGCTATTGTAACAAATGTATTTTTACCAGGGAACGTAGATTTTCTATGTATTGTAAGTATCCGAAACATGCTTTCTTCCCGATTGAGTGGAATGTGCAAGATGGGAAAATAATATATATGTCGATTTTAGCCAATCTTCTACCAGGATTGGGCGACCCAATGCCTATTTGTAGCTAAGGAATAACTATGAATTTAGTGGCTGTTCAAAGGTGGAGCATCAAGTTATTATGGTGGTATACTTCTGTGTAGTATTAGAATTGGTAGTGGTAGTAATAGTGTTCCAATTTTGTTGTTGTCAGTGAAGGTACGGTGTGACTGGCATAGGCTATTGAAACCACGGATAATTGCATCCGATCAGAAGAGCGCTGATTAAATAATTATTTCTAATAATTGTATGGAATCGCCTCAAAGACCTGTAGATCGGAACGTACAATTGAGTGCCTACTGTGACTTCTTCACTTAACTCTATTGTACAGAAAACGGCATTATGATCGCATTTGAGATCAGCAGGCCGGTCAATATTACCGATCAATTAATTATGCAGCAACGAAATGTTATATGAGGAGTTACGGAATAAAAGCATGCGTACCAGACTCGAAGAGCAGGTTCCGGCAGCTGAAGGAAACTTTGGCCACTGGCATTTGGGCAGATAGTACTCATCAGTCCAAACCACGAAATTATGTCTGTATGAACAGCGTTGAACGTTAAAATCCAGCAACCATCACAGTTGAAAATGCCAAATTCAATCTCTTCTCTTAAATATCGCAAAGCTGCAGGTCAAGATAAAATGCTTCCGAGCTGATTTAAAGATGGTATAGATATAATATCTTGGGTGTGAACGAGCCAATAGGTATTATACGAAAGAGGAGACCGAGACGCTTTCTCGGATTGAGCAGACCATCGATCCTAACTTCAAAAATTTAATCGTAGATCGTGTGATAACCGTCGTGGTATAAGCTTGAATCCAATCGTATCTAAGTTATCTGCTTCGATTATCTTATGGCATCTTAGCATTTCGCGTGAATCATATAATAAAGAAGAACTAGACGGATCCGATTAGGACGAGATTTTACAGGTAATATTTTTACCTTCTTCTTGAACAGCAACATTTATATCGCCGTTCCAATATAGCCGCTTTTCTAGATTTCAATGGTGTATTTGAATCAATGGATCTCAATGTTTTATTCGATATTATGTCCGTAGTGTGCACAAAATGTTTTTGTAAATATTATACGCGTTAATGTCTACAAAGAATTATCACTCATTTTACAACTAACGTTGGTGACTGTGACGGTGCCAACCTCCATTGTTTTTCTTAATTTTTAAAATAGATGTTGTTATGAACAATATTCTCCCGAAAGTTCAGGATGCCTGCATTGAAGTTCTGCCGGGTGGTAGATTAGTATATTTCGACTATGGAGACGATATTGTTTTATTATTCGATTATCGAGATTTTTCTCAGGCCATCTTGAATAGATTGACAGTTTTTGTTCAGTCTTTCGCCATGAAATGTGTAACCTCTAAATGTAAGATACCTATACATGATCACTAACCATGGAGTCCAACTCTGGGACTGTAAAGTGAAGATCTGAATGTAGTCAACATTTTTATATATCTGGGCAGTTCTATCAATATCACAGGTAATATGACAGACGAGATAAGTGTGAGAACCACGAAAGTTAGAGTAAATTACTCCAACCATCGCCTTTTATGGAGAAAGATAAATATTCTACTCTACATGAAATGTTATGTGTACAATCCATCTGTATGTGCAGTTGATATGATTGTTTATTTGTACACACATTTATATTCACACCGTTCGTATACTAACATGTTTTGCTTTGTCTTTTAGCATGTATATCTGCATTATATGATGAATAAAGCCTAATATTTTAGGCAACTCTTTCTTCTGACTTTTCGACTCACTCTGCCCGTTTGCTGTGCTTGTTACTGTGATTCAGAACAATTTATTCATCATATAACCCAATCATGGAACGCCTACTCAGACCAGAAAGATTTGATGTTGAACCTAGTGCACCAGATGCAGCAAAACAATGGAATCATTGGTATCATACATTCTGTGGCCTCCTAAAATCAGTCGAATCCATGAATCCGGATAAATTAGACACTCTTATTTCCTACGTCTCTCCTAACGTATATGAACACATCGTTGACTGCGATACATATGATCATGCTATCAAAACTCTAATGAATCTCTATGTCAGACCGAAAAATGAAGTCTTTGTTCGTCATATACTCGCGACTACTAAACAAGAAAATGGACAAACATTGGATCAATTTGTTCAGATTCTGAAATCGTTAGCTAGGGAATGCAATTTCAAACCAACTACGGCCGAGGAAAATCGA